>JAODXP020001905.1:0-25510 GCA_027497455.2 Sardinella longiceps | reverse complement strand
GGTTGTACTGGTCATGTAACTGGTTCTTCTCTTTGGTCAAACTGGTCTTCAGCTCATCTTCCTCAGTCTTCAGCCTGCTGATCTCCGTCTGCCACTGGTGTCTCTCAGCTGAGATCTTCACACTCAGTCCAATGATGACACACAACAGCAGAACACACAGCAGCCCCACAAGCACCACAGCCAACCGGGACCAGACTGTGGAGGAACATATTTTATGGGCAAATACAATAGAAAATGACGATTAAGAATGCCCATTTGATACACACTGTAAAAAGTTAAATTACTCAATTTTGTTCCAAAACCTCCTTTAAAAATAGAGCAAACAAGGCATGAACAAAAGAAAATGTGTAGACATGATTAATGTCATAAAGCCAATACATTTGAAATTCAATGAAGAGTCTTCATTGAAAAAAGGCAGAGAAGCGTCAGCTTCAGGTTTTTGTAAAGTCTCCCAACACTTTTTGTGTAATTGTGGAATGTAATTTATCCGTATCATTATCTTTACATGCTAAATTGCACCCAACCAGTGAGCTTTGCTAAAATTTGTCAATAATGCCATACTTTACTACAAAGAAATGCACTGGGCACAAATCAACTTATTTTGCACTCACACAAACAAACCAATGTTTGTAAAAACAAACTCCTTGGCAGATATAATGCTATGCTCACCAACATCTCATGGGACTCTGACCAACCAACCATCATAAAATAATTACAACTTGAATTTTATCTATTTTGTTAACCCGTTTTTATTATTATTATTATTCTGTTACAAAGCAAAACACTTCCTCAGATTTGTACAACATTACACACAATGTTTACTTCACACTTTTTGCAAGACTCTACACACAGTTATATAACTAACACAGACACAGAAATTTTCAGGTTTCGTATTTGCAATTGAAAGACACTGCCCTCCAAAATACTGTAAAGAAAGATTTTCGGAGAAGATTTATCATGAATAGACCTATATATGTATATCGTATGTATGTTTTTTGTGTTTCCAATTTTGCATTAGACTGTGTTTACAGTCAGTGGCTACTGTATGTTGTCCAGTGGATTCATTTGTGCATTTGTGCAGTATTTTGGAGGGCAGTGTTTTTCAATTGCAAATACGAAACCTGAGAAGTGATTTGTGTGTCTGTGTTATTTATTTAACTGTGTGTAGAGTTTTGCAAAAAGTGTGATGCAAACATTGTGTGTAATGTGCAAATCTGAGGGAATGTTTTGCTACTTGTAACATAATTTAGATTTTCATTTGTGTTTAAACACCCCAAAAAACTGTATTTCTTTCTCTATCTCTCCAAAGATACTGTATATTATAGCATGTTCACACAAATATCAAGCATAGGTGGTCTTGAGTGTTTCAGTTTATCCATACCTTTTGTCATCTAAATGATCTCATAGCCTACATAACAATGTCTGGTAAAAAGTCAAGCACATGCTATTCCCCAAATAGGTTTTTTTTACAAATATGTTTTGTATTTATTATCACCAAAGTGTGTAACTGAGTGTAATATTGTCTGATCATTAGAAGACTGTGTTTACGAAATGATATAAAATGGAATTTTTATAATTGTGTGCATATGTTCTGACTGTGTGTGTATGTTTTGACTGAAGTGTGTCATTTTGAAAACAATCTAGGAGTTATGGAAGTTTAGTGTGGTGTTTGGTTAATTGTGTTTTTTTTTTTTTTGTTTGTTTGAAAAAGAAATCCTGTTTTCAAAATTGTGTCAAAACAACTGAAAAAAACCTGTAATACGTAATGTGCCGATGTACAGATTGCTATGATATGCACAGGTGTCTTGTAAGAACGAAGTTTCAATATAAATAAGTATAGGCCTAAGTACTATAAACCAAGTAGATTTATTTTATTTACCAGAACGCTCCTTGATGTTTCTCGGCCTAGGCACTCCAGAGTCATTGGCGGAGTCATTGGCATATTCTTCATTTTTCGGATGCCTGTAACTGTGCATCTCTTCATATTCACCTTCAGATCTTTCCATTGTCTCTAGTCTTTTCACAGATTACCCGATCTGATAAGATAAGATACAACTACCTGATCAGCCTGGACTAAGATACTATAGGCTACTATAGTGTTGTAGGAGGTGTTGAAGAGTGAAGCCTGCATGCCAGTGAAGTCCAGACCAAATAGTGGTGCAAAAATGTGTAAGGGGATGGAAGAGGAACAAACATTGATCAAGCTTGACGACGACAAATGTATTTGTGTGTCATAATAAGGCTAACCACGTAGGCTATAGGCCTAATTGAGGTTCGACCAGCAGTCCCTAACCACTGGGCCGCGACCCAGTACCAGGCCTCGGGACTTTCCTAACCGAGCCATGAGACATGACAAAAAAAAGCGAAATGCTGTTTTTAGATAGCATGCATGCGTGTTTGCATTTGCCAACTTTTTTTTCTTATCTCTGGCTGTCCTGCCTTTAACACATTTGTTACTTAGTTGTGTTGATCAACCGCCACTGCTTCAGCCCAGCCTCTGCTGACTTCACTCCACTTGATCAGTTCTTGGCAAACGGTTGTGTCAAGCAAAGTTAGCAAAACTGTGAGAATGAGCAAAAAACAAACCTCTCCAGAGAGGGGGGGGGCGAACTGATGATGATGGTGAGCCAGACAATGCAAAGAAAAAGAAGGGGTCTTTCAAACGAAATTACTAGTTCTGTCTAAAATATGGATTCATAGAGACTAGTGACTCGCATGCACCACGTCCCTGGCATGTGGCAACGGTCTTTAAATTGGCAGATAAAATAGCTGCATTTAAAGGCAAGCTTGATTTGTGGGGAAGGCAAGTGGCCAGGGGTGTATTTGATATATTCTAAACATTAGTGGGGATTTGGGGAGAGGCTGAGGCAGGGCCCTCTCTCTCTCACAGCTGGTGCGCGATCATCTTGTTGCGCTTTCAAATGAGTGTGAGCGTTACTTCCCATCCTCCAAAGACCCACAGAAACGAATGAGTGGGTCCGCAACCTATTTGTCAATATCCTGATTTATAATCTAGAACACGAGGCTCGCTCTCTCATGTATTCTCTCACGAAAGCAAGTGTGTCTGTGAAGGATGTGGTTGCTTGATGACACAGACTAGATCCCAATCCTAACCCTATCAATCAAAAGGCATACAGCATGGAAGAGGGTCTGGCCTCAAGGACCCAATTAGTATTCATCTTATGCTAAATGGCATACTATCTTGCGCTTCAGATTTCCCTATCTGAAACATATAAAATTCAAACACTGTTTTGTATATTAGTCAATCCTCCTCAGTGTAATATGAATCCAGGGCTATTGAGTATGTTGTCTATGTTACGTTGTCTGATCTGATTGTTTTGGGGACTTGCACTTGTATTCTTAGTGTGACCTCTATGTACTTTGTTCATGCATTAGTGTAAAAAAGAATTTCAGTCTAAAAACTGACAAATTACATCACTGAAAAACTTCCCCTAAAAATAACAGAAGCTGTGTGATGAGTTTGCATTTATAGTTCATGTACAGAAGTAACATCACAAACAACACACAAAACACTTTTTGTTTCACGAAAGGATCAATTTATTTATAATGATTCATTCACTCCCTAGTAATATAGTTAGAGTTAATTTCTAAGAGAGCATGTCATGGCAGCGAGTGTGTTGACTGTGCCTTCATACACACACACACACACACACACACACACACCTCTTTCAAGTCCTTTCCCATTCTGTCCACAGCCCACTGTAGGTCCTCTACTGGCCACTAGAGGGGGCACCAGTACAGGGACAGGCACTGCCATGACTTTGAGCTGATTCAGATCGAAACCTGTGCGTGAGCAGAGTGTCAGATGTGCGGGCGTGGTTTTGGTCTGTTTTTGTTCACGCCGGTGATCCATTTCAATGCTTTGCTCATGTTCGCACTAGGGATGTTTATTGTGTTTCCAAACACAGTTACTGTTGAGTGGTTGAATACGATAGCCCCCCCCAATCGCGTATCTGTCATGTCATCGGATAGCTGCTTGTGGCGGACACTTTCATCTGCATAAAGTTGGGCATCGCTGTACTGCGATGCGGAATTCGCACCGCTTTCTAGTTAGAGGCTAAAAACACCACACACTCACTACCAGAGACCAGTACACAGCATAGACACACACAGATACACACCTACAGTATTGCTGCCACTCAGCACAAACACACACTTGGGTCAGGTGAACAACAACTCACACATATTACTGTAATACATTTATTTTATTTAAGAATTTCCTATGCCCCATTCACAGCAATTTGGCAACCACAAAGCATTTACAGTCATGCATGATATACAGTAGTTGTAATCATTATCCATCAAAACAATTTTCTGCATTTTCTTGTGTGTTCCAGGAGATACTGTATTTTGAAAAATACTGTAAAGCTGATGGTTGGTGTGTAATGAACGAATGTGTCTAGTATGTGTATGAGTGGGCAGAAGGGTAAATGTGTGTGAATGGGGGTAAGTGTGAGTGATTGTGCAGGAATCAGTGATCATGGAGAGATGCTGTTCCGCTTGTGTTGATTGTGTGAGGATGTAACAGAAGTGTGAGTGTAGAGATAGATGCTGCTATAATATGAATATTTTATTTGTTTA
Organism: Sardinella longiceps; assembly: GCA_027497455.2. Lineage (NCBI taxonomy): Eukaryota > Metazoa > Chordata > Actinopteri > Clupeiformes > Clupeidae > Sardinella > Sardinella longiceps. The sequence goes on along the minus strand of JAODXP020001905.1, from coordinate 20,908 downwards.
AAGCTGTACATAAAAGGCACTGGCATGCTATCTGTAATGTAACATAAAATGTAAATAAATATAATTATAAAAAAAAAAGAAAAATACTGTAAAGCTAATGGCAGAAAGACAAAATGGCCACAGAGAGATACAGTAGTAAGTGGGTACAATTTTCATACTTTCATACTTTTCATTTTTGTCACAAGTCACCCCCATTCACTTTTAATTTAAGCATAATGCTTATTGATTCTTTCCAAGATGCTTATTGATTTTTCACCCTCATCAGACTTCTGTGTTTGGTTTATTTTTGTGTTTTCGCCTTTAATTGGATAGACACCAGAGAGAGGCAGGAGATGAGTAGGGATTCAAGATTCAAGATATCTTTATTACTTCTCATCATAGGTTTGAAGCCTATAAAAGAGTAAAAATTCTTGTGTTTTGTCTCCTCAAAAAGATAAATAAATGAAAGGTGTGTGTGTGTGTGTGTGTCTGTGTATGTGCAGTGCAAAAAAAGTGCCTTATTGTCTTCAGCATGAGTTCAGCAGTCTATTAGCTTGGTGAAAAAAAGCTACTTTGGAGTCTGGTAGTGCGAGCTTTCAAACTTCTATACCGTTTGCCAGATGAGAGAGAGAGAGAGAGAGAGATGGGAATGGATGAAGCCTGGTCATAACTAGCCCCTCATATGTCTCCTTGAACAAGGGTCTGGGACTCTGGCGATTGAGAAATGAGTGCTTGCTGGAGATGTTTTAATTCAGAGACATTCGATCAGCTTTATTTATTGATCTGGATATCCTAGCAAATTCTTTAGCTGAATTCTCAAAGTTCAATAATTGGCCAGGATATGGTGCAGCCCAAGCAAACAAGACCAATGGCTGGAGACGGACTCAGGCGGAGTACTGAAGGAAGATGAGAATTGAGCAGAATTGCTTGGAAGAGTCTGGAAATGTCCTTGTGTTGGCATCAAACCCAAGTTTATGTAATGTAATGTATGCCAACAGCGTCACTAATTTATTGGGTCACTGCAAAGGACTAGGGTGCTGATGACAAGAGGATTGAAATTCCTTCCGTCTTTACCAACAGACAAGAAAAACGGGTAGATGGTGTCATTGAAATGAGCTTGTGTAAAAGAATAAAGGAGTTCCCATTGGTCTGCATTATAAAAGGAGACCAATCCTGCCTCATAATCCACAAACACACCAACCTTGTCTGGCCTATTTAAAGGGTGGATAGGAAGAGGGACTTTTTCCACTGCGTCATATTCACCATCATCCAACCATATTGTCCAGTAACCTTTGTCTGGACTCAGAACAATTTCTTCTTTCCTGTCACTGGACTTTCTAGTAACTCCTACATACCACATAGTATTCTCATTACCCTGAACCTCAAAGTAAAACCTACCATCCAAGAAGCCCTGTTTGCCCAAGACACACTGGCACCAATCAAACCTTTTTGGATTGTCTGGGTAAGGATATTTAACATTCCCATGTTTCACTTGTTTCCCATCAGCTGACAGAGTGAGATAACGGTTTGCTGTATCAGGGTCCAGCGTCACGTCCACTGTTGGAGCAGAATGCATGTGAAACATGTCAATATATCAAATATCAAATTATATTATATTCAATTATATATCAAATATATCAAATGTCAATATATCAAATATAATTGAATACATCTATGCATCTTCACTATAGTTGAAAAAAGTTGTAGCATAGTATTCACAATTACACAAACTACAAAGACAGCCTAAAATTACCCATAGCAGTATGAAGGAAAAAGGAAAACTCATACCTTTGTACTTTTTAATCTCCATTTCTGAGGAAAACAAAACAATTATGCTTATTCACACACATGGCAGCTATGCTTTTGGCTCGGAGCTATGTATAGACGCTATGATAGAAATTTGTAGCATCCAATAAACTGTTCTGGACAATCGTAAATGACGCTTCCGCTAAGAGAAAAGCAATAGGTGGGTCTCCAGATTAAATATTGTGTGATTATTTAGTTTGCGCAATAGCCAGGCTAGGAGGTTTGGAAGTAAACACCTAAATGTGGAAAATGTTGTCAGCGTAACTGACTGGCTATCAACTTGGCTAATACATTATGTATTTTTTCAATTAGATGAAGTTAACACATATTTGGTGCTAATTAATGTTGATTAACATTGATTGTAACATTGTATAGACCTCCAGGGCCATACACTGAATTCCTAACTGAATTCTCTGACTTTATATCCACATTAGTTGTTAAATCAGATACAATAGTCATCTTGGGTGATTTTAATATTCACATGGATGTTGCACACAACAGCCTGACAGCTGCATTCCAATCTCTTATTGAGCACATTGGCTTCTGTCAAAATGTAAATGCACCTACACATAAAGACAACCACACTATCGACCTTGTACTAACTTATGGTAGCCTGACACGTCAGACTATATCATAAGAATGTATAGTCTGAAGACCACTGATAGACTGTACCTCAATGGAGGGGCGGGTGATTGCGTTGTCTTTCAAACTGCCTCTCCACGTAATAGGCTAGCGTTCCGGCCAGTGGTACCAGCTGGTATATCAAACTTTTCCCGTAGCCCGTCGGTAACACGGCAAAGACATCTTTTACAGAACGAAAAACTTCAGTGCACTTTCTTGTTTCACTTTCAAAGAAAATGACAAGTGCAATTCGTCCAAAACTAAAGCCAAAGACGATTCCGCTCTGGTTTGAGCAGGGCTGTCGTCATCGTACAAAGCCCGCCTTACGATTTCCTGTACACATACCGCGCTGTGATTGGTTATCCGCCTCCAGAGGAAGGCTAAAACGGGTTTCTATCAGTGGCCTCTAGACGTACCTCTGTGCAAATTCAAATTTGCTACCACTAGAGGTACGTCTAGAGTCTAGGCTAAACTTATGGTACTCAAGTAGAACAACTTACAATTGCACCCCAACCAACATTGACTGACCACTACCTTATTACTCTAGAAATGCCAGTCGACCATGTAGCGCAAAATGTGACCCACTACTACACTAGAGGCATAACGCCTAAAACCACTGACGATTTCATTGGAAAAATTCCTGACCTTACACCAACACGCTATGATAGTCCTATCCCATCACCAACACATATCGACCAATTTACTGATCATGTTATGAACACATTACATTCAACACTTGACTTAATTGCTCCACTTAAAAAGAAAACAAGGAAGGTAGAAAAAACTGCCCCTTGGTACACCACACATACACGTACATTAAAACAGGCTGCTCGCAGACTAGAAAGGAAATGGCTCAACACTAAACTCGAAGTATTTCACATTGCCTGGAGAGAGAGCCTGAAAGAATACAAGACTGCACTGAACAATGCTAAAACAGCTTATTATTCCTCGCTTATACATGAACACAAAGACGATCCAAAATTCCTCTTCAACACTATATCAAATTTGACAAAAAGTAAGACTGAAGTAACTCAGTCCATTCCAAGTCACCTCAGCAGTGACGACTTCCTGAATTTTTTCAATGAAAAAATTGAAACCATACGACTTAAAATTAGCAACATGCCTACAGCCTCTCTACTAACTACTGATAGCTGTAGCCAACCCGTAGCATACCTTGACTCCTTTATGCCCACTGATATATTAGAAATTTCTTCTCTCATTACTAAAGCGAAGGCGTCAACATGCCTACGGGTTGGCTACAGCTATCAGTAGTTGGTAGAGGCTGTAGACATGTTGCTAATTACAAGTTAGTATATTTCAATTTTCATTGAAAAATTCAGGAAATAAATCACTCTGAAGATGACAAGAATGGACTGAGTTACTTCAGTCTTACTTTTTGTATGAATCCAGCTAAAACAACAGTGTAACGGTAGCAACCACATATTTAGAAATTAGTGATGGCCATACTAGTGATGGCCATACTCTGACAAACAACAATGTTACGTGTTGAAGTTGACAGTATTGCTCCTTGCTTGTAACATAATCTTGGATATAAATTATGCATTGCTTATATTTTGTCATTGTACATTGTCGTAGTTGTACTGTTCTTATATATGGTTACTTATTGTCGTACTGTTGCAGTCAGGTTGGCTGTGGTGCTTGTGGGGCTGCTGTGTGTTCTGCTGTTGTGTGTCATCATTGGACTGGGTGTGAAGATCTCAGCTGAGAGACACCAGCAAGATAATCTGCAGTCTCGCCTTTGTAAACTTGGTAAATGGATATTACACATTACAATTTCATTAAGAACAGATACGTCCAATTTGAGTTTAACTTGCAATACTGTTCTGCCTCACAGAGCACGGTCATGTCCGCTCAATGGTGTTTTTTGCCCCCAATGGCACCTTCTAGGCAGAACAGCCTTAAAGGCACTACCTTAACCCTAGTCCTAAACCTAACCCTCTCAACCCTCACCCTAATTCTAAATTGGGAGGAGCTGTGCCGTGGGGGCAGGGCATGGAGGTATTAATAAACCTGGAGAAACATACCAAGTCCCGCCTCCCATTCATTCCAATGTGGAATGCAAGGCTAGTGAATTCATCCAAAATTGAACAAAATTTTCAGTTGTCAAGATGGCGTTTCAAGGAGCTCACTTCCGACTCCATTTCATTAGGCCAATGAGGGCCCATGTTACTAATGGAGATGAGGGCGGCTCTGGCGGCACACACCTGATGTGCACAGGGAGCTCGTTAGCATGAGCTGAAAGTGTAGCATTAACCAATCAGCATATGTCAGATGGAGTCGGATATGATGTCATTTCTGGAAAATGGCGACGAGGAAGTGCAATGCTAATTGGCGAAGCTAACCAGCCAAATCCTGACCCCCTGGGGCAGGGCTGCCTGGAAGGCACCGTTGAGGGCAAAAAAATACCAAAGACCGTCATATCCGCGACCGTCATGTAGCAAAAGGAAACATAATTTGACTCTGTATTGGAAATGGGTACTGATTTATTTAATCAACATTAATTAGCACCAAATATGTGTTAACTTCATCTAATTGAAAAAATACATAATGTATTAGCCAAGTTGATAGCCAGTCAGTTACGCTGACAACATTTTCCACATTTAGGTGTTTACTTCCAAACCTCCTAGCCTGGCTATTGCGCAAACTAAATAATCACACAATACTTAATCTGGAGACCCACCTATTGCTTTTCTCTTAGCGGAAGCGTCATTTACGATTGTCCAGGACAGTTTATTGGATGCTACAAATTTCTATCATAGCGTCTATACATAGCTCCGAGCCAAAAGCATAGCTGCCATGTGTGTGAATAAGCATAATTGTTTTGTTTTCCTCAGAAATGGAGATTAAAAAGTACAAAGGTATGAGTTTTCCTTTTTCCTTCATACTGCTATGGGTAATTTTAGGCTGTCTTTGTAGTTTGTGTAATTGTGAATACTATGCTACAACTTTTTTCAATTATAGTGAAGATGCATAGATGTATTCAATTATATTTGATATATTGACATTTGATATATTTGATATATAATTGAATATAATATAATTTGATATTTGATATATTGACATGTTTCACATGCATTCTGCTCCAACAGTGGACGTGACGCTGGACCCTGATACAGCAAACCGTTATCTCACTCTGTCAGCTGATGGGAAACAAGTGAAACATGGGAATGTTAAATATCCTTACCCAGACAATCCAAAAAGGTTTGATTGGTGCCAGTGTGTCTTGGGCAAACAGGGCTTCTTGGATGGTAGGTTTTACTTTGAGGTTCAGGGTAATGAGAATACTATGTGGTATGTAGGAGTTACTAGAAAGTCCAGTGACAGGAAAGAAGAAATTGTTCTGAGTCCAGACAAAGGTTCTGGACAATATGGTTGGATGATGGTGAATATGACGCAGTGGAAAAAGTCCCTCTTCCTATCCACCCTTTAAATAGGCCAGACAAGGTTGGTGTGTTTGTGGATTATGAGGCAGGATTGGTCTCCTTTTATAATGCAGACCAATGGGAACTCCTTTATTCTTTTACACAAGCTCATTTCAATGACACCATCTACCCGTTTTTCTTGTCTGTTGGTAAAGACGGAAGGAATTTCAATCCTCTTGTCATCAGCACCCCAGTCCTTTGCAGTGACCCAATAAATTAGTGACGCTGTTGGCATACATTACATTACATAAACTTGGGTTTGATGCCAACACAAGGACATTTCCAGACTCTTCCACGCAATTCTGCTCAATTCTCATCTTCCTTCAGTACTCCGCCTGAGTCCGTCTCCAGCCATTGGTCTTGTTTGCTTGGGCTGCACCATATCCTGGCCAATTATTGAACTTTGAGAATTCAGCTAAAGAATTTGCTAGGATATCCAGATCAATAAATAAAGCTGATCGAATGTCTCTGAATTAAAACATCTCCAGCAAGCACTCATTTCTCAATCGCCAGAATCCCAGACCCTTGTTCAAGGAGACATATGAGGGGCTTATGACCAGGCTTCATCCATTCCCACTCTCTCTCTCTCTCTCTCTCATCTGGCAAACGGTATAGAAGTTTGAAAGCTCGCACTACCAGACTCCAAAGTAGCTTTTTTTCACCAAGCTAATAGACTGCTGAACTCATGCTGAAGACAATAAGGCACTTTTTTTGCACTGCACATACACAGACACACACACACACACACACCTTTCATTTATTTATCTTTTTGAGGAGACAAAACACAAGAATTTTTACTCTTTTATAGGCTTCAAACCTATGATGAGAAGTAATAAAGATATCTTGAATCTTGAATCCCTACTCATCTCCTGCCTCTCTCTGTCCAATTAAAGGCGAAAACACAAAAATAAACCAAACACAAAGTCTGATGAGGGTGAAAAATCAATAAGCATCTTGGAAAGAATCAATAAGCATTATGCTTAAATTAAAAGTGAATGGGGGTGACTTGTGACAAAAATGAAAGTATGAAAATTGTACACACTTAGCTTTACAGTATTTTTCAAAATACAGTATCTCCTGGAACACACAAGAAAATGCAGAAAATTGGGACTTCCGGTTGGGCTCCAGCTAAGATGGCTGATTAGACTTGAACTTGCCAAACCACCTTCGGTATTCTATTTGTTTAAAAGAGTCAAAAGTGATTTTACGGCAGTTTTATGTGTTAACAATATAAATGGAGTCGGCAGAGAAGAGAACAGCTGAAGATTTAGGCCCCTTTACCCCTTCCCCGTTATCTAAATCGTCAAAGAAAAAAGCTAAGAAACAGCTCTTTGAGCACGAGGATTCTAACGTTATCATGGAGGCTGGCGTAAGTGAAGCTGAGGGGACTCTCTTAGCTACTCTCATATACGAAATGAGGGGCACACTGCGCGAACTTTCCTTGGATGTTAAAGCTATACGGGGTGATATGGACACTTTTCAGAAGAAACTCTCCAACGTGGAGACTGAGGTCTCAGCAATGAACGCTTCCCTGCTGAATTTGAATAAACGAACTGACATCATGCAGGCTGCTCAACGAGAAGACAGGCAACAAGTTAGGGAAGCTACGTCTGCCATTGCTAAGTTACAGTCCAGCGTGGCAGAGCTGGAAGACCGAAATCGCCGAAATAACCTGCGCCTTGTCAACCCTCCAGAGAACGAAGAGGGGGGCGATGCTATTGCTTTTCTACAACGTCAACTTCCAGTCTGGTTCCCTTCGCTGGCTAGTCGAGGGATCATCGAAATTGAACGAGCTCATCGGATCTACAGTAAAGGCGACAATTCATCAAGCAAGCCCAGGACCCTCATCTTCAAACTTCTGAGGTACAACGACCGCCAGGCCATCATGAAGGAATACAGACGAGCGGGCGCAAAGATACAGCACGGTCAGTCCCAGCTCATGCTATTCGCTGACTACTCCAATGCAACCGTCCTGAAACGCAAAGCTTTCTCATCCTGCATTGCTTCGCTCAAACAGAAAGGGATCCAGTTTTTTCTTCTTTACCCTGCCACCCTCAAGGTAATAACTGACTCCAACAACACGCGCATCTTCTCCTCTCCGGAGCAGGCTAAAGGTGGCAACATACCCGACGTGTCTGCTGGTGCGCGCGCCATCGGTGACGTCACATGTTCGTACGAACTCTTTATACCCGCCGCACGACCAAATTCGACAGAAGCGCCGTTTTGGCATTATTCTCCCAAACAGCAGATGGCGCTGTACAGCGAAATCGCATAGGCTACAGTAACTTACAGGCAGTGAGTTAACCCTGTGCTTGCTTTGTTTGACTGTACTTAGTTGGATTAAATAAACATGATAAGTATCTCCAAGTTTCTGGTGAGTGTTTGCATACAACCCCTGATAGTATTGTAGGCATGTTTCAGTTTGTAAAAACGTTGTAGGGGATGTTAGGACGGACGGATGACTGGGCTAAATTTAGCTTAACAATCAAGGTTTAAAAACGTTTCATCTATGATAAGTATTTCCAAGTTTCTGGTGAGTGTTTGCATACAACCCCTGGTAGTATTGTAGGCATGTTTCAGTTGGTAAAAACGTTGTGAGGGATGTTAGGACGGACGGATGACTGGGTTAAATTTAGCTTAACAATCAAGGTCTTAAAAACGTTTCATCCATGCTTTAAGATGTTCATGCATTAGCTGAAGATATGGTTATGTGTCAGATAGCAGGGTGATGAATGCTTCTTGGCAGAAGAGGGTGAAATAAGCTCTCATGCATCTTGGTGTAGTTGCTTATGAATGGGCCAGCTGAGTGGCGCATAGGGCTGGCGCGCGGCGAGTTACAAAATCTGTCGTGCGCACGACCTCGCGAAATTCCCCTGAAAAGCGTCGCGCGCCAAGGGGGTCCACGTCATTTTGACGTCACACAACGGCGCGCGCCGCTTGCGCGCGACGGTGTAAATTCAGTTTAAGGATTACGTTAAAGACATTTGATTTTGAAGGTATCCTTTCATTATTGGGCATTAAGATCTGCTAATGTTTTGGTTAGCGACCTGACTATGCTAACGCTATGCTACGCTACTAGTGTGTAAGTAAGCAAAGTGACTGAAGTAATTTTTGTCGTTAATGTACCGTACTCGTCAGGTCAGCTTTTTCACAAATAATGACTCTTATTAGAATAACCAAATAGAATGTGGTTTTGCAAGACCATCTTGGCTTGAATCCAAGGAATGGTGATTACTTTTGTTCTAGCTAAGCCATGCAGGGATGTTCTCTTTTTTCCCTGGCAGGCTAGCAACGTTCTTGTTCTTGTTTTAAAGCAATGCTACAAGTCTGGGGGGCTTGTGCTTATTTTGACGTTACGTTTTTTACGTGGCTGCATTTATATTATTTGATCTTGTCCAGATTCAGTGTACTCTTGTTTCCAGCATACTGTGCATATATCCCAAATTACATTAATATTTTATTTTTTATCAATCTATTACCATGTATGGTCATAACTTTTAATGGTTGACGACTACAATTTGATTTCTTGGAATGTGCAGGGAGTTAATGAGCCTGTTAAGAGGGTTAGGTGCCTTGACTTTTTACGTAAAAAGAAAATACATTTTGCAATCCTGCAGGAAACACATTTAAAAACACAGGACGTTCATAGATTTCAAAATAAGTTTTATAAAATCCTTTCTTTTTCTTGTGCCCCAAATAAAACGAAAGGTGTTCTAATCTTAGGTGACAGAAAATTGAATATACAGGTAGATAAGCTAGGGAATGATTCTGATGGTCGATTTTGCTTTTGTTTGATTACCTTAAACACTGTTAAATATTGTTTAGTCTCCATTTATGCCCCAAATGTCTTTGATCCACAGTTTTTTGATGATGTCAAAGCCAGACTCCTATCATTGAATGTTCCTATAATATTAGGTGGTGACCTCAATTTAACAGCTGATGTCCTGGATAGGTCCAACTCCACTCCACCTACTGCCAATCAGCTTTTTTCATCTCAGTACATTTCAGATTTTATGAAGGACTTGAATGTGGTGGATGGCTGGCGTATCAGGAACCCTACTACAAGGGACTACACTTTTTTCTCTTCACGTCATAAAACATTTTCAAGAATAGATTACATTTTTATTTCAGCTACCTTGCTAGAGTCTGTTTTGAACACTGAAATCCTACCCATGCTAATTTCTGATCATTCTCCGGTCAAACTGACCTTATCTAGAGCTCATTCATCTGTTCGCTGTAAGCGTTGGCGCTTTAATGTATTTCTTCTACAGGATGAAAAATTTCTAGAATATATTAAGAAAGAGTTGAATGAATTTATTTCCCTTAACCAATCACCTGATGTAGATCCTCACACTCTGTGGGAGACTACAAAATGTGCAATCAGAGGGAGTTGTATATCATATTCCTCCAGATTGGCTGCAGACCGTAAGAAAAAAATTGGTACCCTAGAAAAAGAAATTCAGCAAATAGAGCTATCACAGAAAAATAATTATGATACTGCTAGAGCAAAAACATTGAAATCCTTAAAGGCAGAATATAAGGATGTCACTAGTATAAGAGCTGAGTTTATCTTACTCAGAACAAGACGGCTTTATTATGAACAGTCAGACAGACCTAACAGACTTCTTGCATTGCGCCTCAAACAGTCAGAACGTCTGGCCTCAGTGGATGCAGTTAGTGACCCCTCTGGATCAGTGCTTACACAGCCACAGCTAGTAAATGATACTTTTAGAGAATTTTATTCTGATCTTTACAAGTCTGAAACACCAGATGACTTGACAGACATGCATGCTTTTTTAGATCCTTTAAATCTCCCATCTCTTTCAACTGAACAGGCGGCACAATTAGACGCACCATTCACCTTAGAGGAACTTAGATCAGCGGCAGTCTCCATGACAAGGCACAAGTCACCAGGACTGGATGGGTTACCTCCAGAGCTTTTTGTAGTTCTCTGGGACTTGGTAGGGCCTTTATTACTTAACTCCATCCAACACTCACTTGATATTGGTTACTTCCATAGAGATCAGAGGTCAGCACTGATTTCCTTGTTGTTAAAGACTGGAAAGGACCCACTGGACTGTGGGAGCTACCGGCCGTTGTCTTTGTTAAACTCAGACATAAAGATATATGCTAAAGTTCTCTCTAACAGGCTGAACAACTATATCTCTCATTTAGTTCATGAGGATCAGACAGGATTTATCAGGGGCCGTTTGGCTTCAGACAATGTTAGAAGGCTTTTGCATGTTATAGATGCCACCAAAGATGTTGATAATTCATATGCAGTCTTTAGTCTAGATGCTATGAAGGCCTTTGATAGGCTGGAATGGCGCTATCTGTGGACTGTGCTCAAAAGGTTTGGCTTTGGAGACACATTTATCCATATGGTCCAAACACTTTACAACAAACCCTCTGCAAGTGTCTCCACAGGTCACATGATGTCTTCACAGTTCTGTCTAGAAAGAGGCACCAGACAAGGCTGCCCCCTTTCTCCAATTTTATTTGCCTTGTCATTGGAACCCTTAGCTCAAGCAGTACGACAGAGTTCTGTAATTTCTCCGATACGAATTAAAAACACCACACATCATATTTCCCTTTATGCTGACGACATTATTCTTTACCTTTCTGATGTTAATAACTCAGTTTGTCATGCTCTAGCTTTATTTGAAAGATTTGGCTCCTTTTCAGGCTACAAAATTAACTGGAGTAAATCTATTTTAATGCCTCTTGATTTAGCTCCACCTAAACTTAATCTGCCTATATCCTCGCCTATTCAGATCAAAACCTCTGGTTTCACGTATTTAGGTGTAAGTATTCATCCTTCGCTTGGTGAGATTTGCAAGCGCAATTTCAATGTTATGTTGCAAAAGGTCAAGAATGATCTTAACAGATGGTCCCCACTCCAAATTTCTATCTGCGGTAGGATTTCTGTGTTGAAAATGAACATTCTTCCAAGGGTTAATTTTTTGTTTTCTGCTATCCCACTGACTCCTCCACCACATTTCTTTAAGGACATTGATAAGCTATGTACAAAATTCATATGGAATAACAAAAGATCCAAAATTCGTTTAAAAACATTGCAGCTTCCCAAATTGTCTGGTGGTCTAGCTGTTCCTAATTTCAAGCTTTATTTTTGGGCTTTTCAGTTGAGATTTGTTAAAACATGGCTTGATCCATCTTCTAAAATTTCCTGGCGATCTATCGAACAAGAATTAGTTCATCCCCTGAGGCTTCAAGATTTACCATTTGCAGGTATTACTCAGAGAACCTCATCTTTACGACTGGGTCCAATTATTACCTGCTCTCTTGAAGTTTGGAAGCAGGCCTGTAAGTTTCTAGGGTATAACCACAAATTTCATAAATCCTCTCCTATATGGCACAACAACCTTCTCTTAACAGGCTCTAAACCTTTTGTTTTTCCTTCTTGGTCAAATAAGAATGTCAATACTCTGAATGATATTTTTGACACTGATGGTTTACGTTCTTTTCAAGATATTTGTAATTCTTTCTCTCTCCCTGGCACATCTTTTTTCTTTTACCTTAGGCTACGCTCTGCACTTAAAGCCTATGGGGTCCCATGGGATAGCCACTTGGCCAATCATCCCCTTCTTGAGCATTTACAGAACTTTAATTCAACCAGGGGTCTGGTTTCTTATTTGTATGATTTATTCACTGCAGAAAGACTTTCTCCCATAGGTGCGGTTTCAGTTTGGTCTAGGGAGTTTGATAGACTTGGTGTAGAGCTTGACTGGGAAACTATCTGGACTAATATTTTTTCATCTTCTAAATGTCTGGCTCACCAATTGATACATTTTAAGTTTGCTCATAGGGTCTATATAACACCATGCAGAGCTTACTTGATGAAACTTTCAGATGATAAATGTTGTAAGATATGCAGCACAGGCTCTGTTGGAGACTTTTTTCACATGTTCTGGGAATGCCCGCCCATTGTCAAATTTTGGAAGCATGTTGTTAAAACACTTTCAGATTTTTTAATGGACGAGGTGCCTTTATGTCCAAGGTTACTTTTACTATCTGACGACTCTGATTTAATGTTTACCTTACCACAAAAAAGGATTTTAATGGCTGCTTTAACTGCCTCAAAAAAGGCCATCTTGAAAGGTTGGTTTGAACCTGATCTGAATCTAACAGCTGTTTGGCATTCCTACATTCTGGACATTTTACTTCTTGAGCGTGCTACAGCAAAGTTTCACAAAGCCACGCCACGAACAATCAGTAACTGGTCAGCAGCTATATCTTTCTTTTCTTTAAGCACTTGATGTCATGATATGTAACCTTATTTTTGTTTTATTTTATTTTTGATTTATTTTTGTGTATGTCACCCCCTCTCTTAATTTTCTTTTCTTTTTCTTCATTATGCATTGCTGTTTGGTGTTTTGTGTGTGTGTGTGTGTGTGTGTGTTTTTGTTAAAACAATAAAAACATATTAACAAAAAAAAAAGAAAATGCAGAAAATTGTTTTGATGGACAATGATTACAACTATATCATGCATGACTGTAAATGCTTTGTGGTTGCCAAATTGCTGTGAATGGGGCATAGGAAATTCTTAAATAAAATAAATGTATTACAGTAATATGTGTGAGTTGTTGTTCACCTGACCCAAGTGTGTGTTTGTGCTGAGTGGCAGCAATACTGTAGGTGTGTATCTGTGTGTGTCTATGCTGTGTACTGGTCTCTGGTAGTGAGTGTGTGGTGTTTTTAGCCTCTAACTAGAAAGCGGTGCGAATTCCGCATCGCAGTACAGCGATGCCCAACTTTATGCAGATGAAAGTGTCCGCCACAAGCAGCTATCCGATGACATGACAGATACGCGATTGGGGGGGGCTATCGTATTCAACCACTCAACAGTAACTGTGTTTGGAAACACAATAAACATTACTAGTGCGAACATGAGCAAAGCATTGAAATGGATCACCGGCGTGAACAAAAACAGACCAAAACCACGCCCGCACATCTGACACTCTGCTCACGCACAGGTTTCGATCTGAATCAGCTCAAAGTCATGGCAGTGCCTGTCCCTGTACTGGTGCCCCCTCTAGTGGCCAGTAGAGGACCTACAGTGGGCTGTGGACAGAATGGGAAAGGACTTGAAAGAGGTGTGTGTGTGTGTGTGTGTATGAAGGCACAGTCAACACACTCGCTGCCATGACATGCTCTCTTAGAAATTAACTCTAACTATATTACTAGGGAGTGAATGAATCATTATAAATAAATTGATCCTTTCGTGAAACAAAAAGTGTTTTGTGTGTTGTTTGTGATGTTACTTCTGTACATGAACTATAAATGCAAACTCATCACACAGCTTCTGGGTCATTCCACGCCAACTCACCCAATTTTCAGAAATTTTCCCAGTTCATGTCATGGATTTCATTGAAAAAAATCACATTTATACTCCTCTCTGAGAAATGTAACCTTGCCAAATATCAAAGCTCTACCCCAAACCATTTTCCTTCAATAAATTCTTGAAATATACCTTTTAAAGGCAAATGAGCCTATTTGCATCTCTCTATATTAGGCCTCACCAATTAAAGGGATTTCAATGGATAAGCCTGTAATTTTCACCATGCCTAGATATGATCCCAACAATGATTTTTAGTTGAAATTTATCCTGTTTTATGCAAAACATGGACTGTTATAGAATAACATAAACGCTTGTCCTCGAGCATCAAATCTTTACATTTCAAAATTCCATATCTCTTTCGGTTTTCAATATTTTGTTGCAAAACTTTCCGAAATTGTAGTTTTACCTTGGTTCTTCAAGTACTGAAAGTAAAACATGTTTGCAAGCAACGATGAGCAGATGCCAGAGGCTCAAACATGCCTCCAAGCTGAAAAGGGTGTTTTTTTGGCTACTTTGGGACCACTGGAGACCAAAAGGGATTTGTTAGAATGCTTCCATTTTTTTTTCTCAGAAAGACCACCTTTATATCAGGCACATATGAAAATTTCAGAGATGTGTTAGGTTCCAATTTTTTTCCACATTTTTTTGAAAATGTGTTAGATGACACACTATAAGTGAATGGGGTTGGATTTTAAATTAAGACATATCACAATGAAACTTTCCCAATTACTCACTTACATTAAGGTAAACATAATTTGTATTGGAAGTTTTCTAAAATTGTATGTTTAAGCAATGCAAATAAAGCATTATCAACTTAAATGAGCTGTGTGTAGGATTGTGGCCAAAATTGGTACTACAATCATTTTCACAATACACAGCTCATGTAAGTTGATAATGCTTTATTTGCATTGCTTAAACATACAATTTTAGAAAACGTCCAGTACAAAAAATGTTTCCCTTAATGTAAGTGAGCAATTGGGAAAGTTTCATTGTGATATGTCTTAATTTAAAATCCTACCCCATTCACCTGTAGTGTGTCATCTAACACATTTTCAAAAAAATGTGGAAAAAAATTGGAACCTAACACATCTCTGAATTGTAAAGATTTGATGCTCGAGGACAAGCATTTACGTTATTCTATAACAGTCCATATTTTGCATAAAACAGGCTAAATTCCAACTAGAAATCATTGTTGGGATCATATCTAGGCATGGTGAAAATTACAGGCTTATCCATTGAAATTCCTTTAATTGGTGAAGCGTAATATAGAGAGATGCAAATAGGCTCATTTGCCTTTAAAAGGTATATTTCAAGAATTTATTGAAGGAAAACGGTTTGGGGTAGAGCTTTGATATTTGGCAAGGTTACATTTCTCAGAGAGGAGCATAAATATGATTTTTTTCAATGAAATCCATGACATGAACTGGGAGGCCTTAGGTGAGTTGGCGTGGAATGACCCTTCTGTTATTTTTAGGGGAAGTTTTTCAGTGATGTAATTTGTCAGTTTTTAGACTGAAATTCTTTTTTACACTAATGCATGAACAAAGTACATAGAGGTCACACTAAGAATACAAGTGCAAGTCCCCAAAACAATCAGATCAGACAACGTAACATAGACAACATACTCAATAGCCCTGGATTCATATTACACTGAGGAGGATTGACTAATATACAAAACAGTGTTTGAATTTTATATGTTTCAGATAGGGAAATCTGAAGCGCAAGATATTAAGCCATTTAGCATAAGATGAATACTAATTGGGTCCTTGAGGCCAGACCCTCTTCCATGCTGTATGCCTTTTGATTGATAGGGTTAGGATTGGGATCTGGTCTGTGTGCCTTTAGATTGGGTTAGGATTGGGATCTAGTCTGTGTGCCTTTAGATTGGGTTAGGATTGGGATCTAGTCTGTGTGCCTTTAGATTGGGTTAGGATTGGGATCTAGTCTGTGTCATCAAGCAACCACATCCTTCACAGACACACTTGCTTTCGTGAGAGAATACATGAGAGAGCGAGCCTCGTGTTCTAGATTATAAATCGGGATATTGACAAATAGGTTGCGGACCCACTCATTCGTTTCTGTGGGTCTTTGGAGGATGGGAAGTAACGCTCACACTCATTTGAAAGCGCAACAAGATGATCACGCACCAGCTGTGAGAGAGAGAGGGCCCTGCCTCAGCCTCTCCCCAAATCCCCACTAATGTTAGAATATATCAAATACACCCCTGGCGACTTGCCTTCCCCACAAATCAAGCTTGCCTTTAAATGCAGCTATTTTATCTGCCAATTTAAAGACCGTTGCCACAGGGACGTGGTGCATGTCACTAATCTCTATGAATCCATATTTTAGACAGAACTCGTAATTTCGATTGAAAGACCCCTTCTTTTTCTTTGCATTGTCTGGCTCACCATCATCATCAGTTGCCCCCCCCCTCTCTGGAGACGTTTGTTTTTTGCTCATTCTCACAGTTTTGCTAACCTTGCTTGACACAACCGTTTGCCAAGAACTGATCAAGTGGAGTGAAGTCAGCAGAGGCTGGGCTGAAGCAGTGGCGGTTGATCAACACAACTAAGTAACAAATGTGTTAAAGGCAGAACAGCCAGAGATACGAAAAAGACGTTGGCAAATGCAAACACGCATGCATGCTATCTAAAAACAGCATTTCGCTTTTTTTTTGTCATGTCTCATGGCTCGGTTAGGAAAGTCCCGAGGCCTGGTACTGGGTCGCGGCCCGGTGGTTAGGGACTGCTGGTCAATCCTCAATTAGGCCTAGCCTACATGGTTAGCCTTATTATGACACACAAATACATTTGTCGTTGTCAAGCTTGATCAATGTTACTTCCTCTTCCATCCCCTCATAAATTTTTGCACCCTTATTTGGTCTGGACTTCACTGGCATGCAGGCTTCACTCTTCAACACCTCCTACAACACTATAGTAGCCTATAGTATCTTAGTCCAGGCTGATCGGGTAGTAGTATCTTATCTTATCAGATCGGGTAATCTGTGAAAAGACTAGAGACAATGGAAAGATCTGAAGGTGAATATGAAGAGATGCACAGTTACAGGCATCCGAAAAATGAAGAATATGCCAATGACTCCGCCAATGACTCTGGAGTGCCTAGGCCGAGAAACATCAAGGAGCGTTCTGGTAAATAAAATAAATCTACTTGGTTTATAGTACTTAGGCCTATACTTATTTATATTGAAACTTCATTCTTACAAGACACCTGTGCATATCATAGCAATCTGTACATCGGCACATTACGTATTACAGGTTTTTTTCAGTTGTTTTGACACAATTTTGAAAACAGGATTTCTTTTTCAAACAAACAAAAAAAAAACACAATTAACCAAACACCACACTAAACTTCCATAACTCCTAGATTGTTTTCAAAATGACACACTTCAGTCAAAACATATACACTCAGTCAAAACATATACACACAATTATAAAAATTCCATTTTATATCATTTCGTAAACACAGTCTTCTAATGATCAGACAATATTACACTCAGTTACACACTTTGGTGATAATAAATACAAAACATATTTGTAAAAAAAAACCCTATTTGGGAAATGGCATGTGCTTGACTTTTTACCAGACATTTTTATGTAGGCTATGAGATCATTTAGATGACAAAAGGTATGGATAAACTGAAACACTCAAGACCACCTACAGTATGCTTGATATTTGGGTGAACATGCTATAATATATCTTTGGAGAGATAGAGAAAGAAATACAGTTTTTTGGAGTGTTTAAACACAAATGAAAATCTAAATTATGTTACAAGTATTGTAGCAAAACATTCCCTCAGATTTGCACATTACACACAATGTTTACATCACACTTTTTGCAAAACTCTACACACAGTTATATAAATACAGTGGAATCCGCATATAGTGGTCACGGATATAGTAATCAGCCGCTTATATAGATCAAAAGGCTTGGGACGGAATCATTTCTATACAAATGCTGTTTAAATAATTCGCTTATAGTAATCAAGAAATCCGCTTATAATGTTCATTTTGGCCATTTTATGAATGTAAACATGTGCAAAAATAATTTTAAAATTACGTGTAGTTATTGGATTGATCATGCCCGGTCTCGCAACGCTCCGTTGAGCGGACCGTTGGTCAGGGAGAAGGCTGCAGCATTAGCAACAAGCCTCGGAGACGAGAGTTTCAAAGTTTCTAGCGGCTGGTTTGAGCGATTTAAAAAGAGGGAGAACATTGTGTTTAAGAAGCTGCACGGGGAGGCTGCTGAGGCTGACACTGTGTCACGCGACGAGTGGCTCGAGCAACAGTGGGTCAGAATGAGAGAGGAGTACAGTGAGGAGAGCATCTGGAACGCTGATGAAACAGTCTTGTTAAAAAAAGCACTGGCTGCAGAGCCGACACACGGCACATAGCCTATAAGTTACGTACCAGAGTTATGTCTGCGCACAGCGCAGTATGTACTGTTACATGTATTAAATTTGAATGATACGGTAGGCCTACTGTAATAAAATTCCATAAATGTGGAAGCTACTGTATCACTGTTTTCATTTCATTGTTCTCATTGAATTCTGCATAAAAATAAGTGAAATAAAGGTAAATTCGGTTTTAGTAATCAACCGCTTATAGTGTTCAAATTGGCCCGGCCCAACGTGACCACTATAAGCGGATTCCACTGTAGTACTATATCTATCTATCTATCTATCTATCTATCTATCTATCTATCTATATATATATATATATATATATATATATATATATATACACTGTAAAAAACGATTTGTAATGGTTACTTGAAAAATTGAAAAATGAGTGGAAACTCGTTGCCTCAAATGTGTAATGATGATTTTTTTTAGATGTAAAGGGCTTTTAACTTGAAAAAGATAAGTTATAGTTACTTAACTCATTTGAGGCAACGAGTTTCCACTCATTTTTCAAGTAACCATTACAAATCGTTTTTACAGTGTATATATATATATATATGGGCAATTCCACGAAAAAGTAAACCTCACCTTAAAATTTAAGTCTCTCCTACATGGACATACAAATTCTTTCAGAAAACTTCCAATACAAAAAAGTATCGTCTCAATGTAAATATTCAACTGAGCAAGTTTCGAAAGGATATCTGTTTGTTAAAATTTTTACCCTATTCAGCTATAATGTAAGTCTATGGAGGGGCTTATAATGGGCATAAGTGGGTGATAACACACACAAAGCTGCAATGCTATCAGTTATTTTTTATTGTTGTATTACTATTTCTGTCGTTACAGGTTAAAATCCACCGTTCACAATTGTTTTGTATCGTTTTGGAGGGTTTTTCCAGATGTCACGTCCATAACGTCACATCCATAACGCCATTTCTTCCAATGAAAACCAACTTTTTTTACATTTACATTTGAAATTAAGTCTTTCTCTGTCTTTACTTAGGTGTCCTGATTGGTATGAATGCAGTAATATTTACATTTCTCTAAAAATTTCACACACTTCACAGCAAAAACTACGCTCTCTCAAAAGTTTGTCCGTTTTTCGTCACGTCCATAACGCAAATTGAATGGCTCATATTCGTATAATGTAAATCATGATATACATTTTTTGTGTTTGTCTATATTCAGCCATGGAGTTTGCATAAGAATATGAACAAAATTGTGAAATACTGCTAGTTTTGCGGAGGTTATGTGGCAATTTGTTCATCAATAATGCATGAAAATGTCACGTCCATAACGCTGGAATTGCCCATATATATATATATATATATATATATATATATATATATATATATGATAGATAGATAGATAGATAGATAGATATAAGTACTACTGGAAGGGCTTATAGGGCCTAACAGGCATACCCAACATATAGGAATTATCGCCAAAAAGCATTATTACGACAGATTAATAATCTACCAAATGCAAAATTACTTATTTTTTGTTCTTTGTTAATATAATATATATTCTGACCTCACCCTATTGCTCCGTCTCTATCTCCTTTCTTTTCCCATCACTCTCTACTAGGCTACTCTACTTTACTCTGATTAAAGGCTGGGCTCTGATTAACAACAAAAGTGTGATAGGGTAAACTAAAGATATGTTGTATGCATACATAGAATATGTTATTTAAAACTTTTTTAAATACAGAATTCTAAATAACAGTCAGTTGAGAACTTGTATGAAGATAGATTGGCTAAGCACAATAATAAAGGCTAAATGCTTAATTGTTGCTGAATGTATAGAAGTTCCATTTGCATCACTGTGAATGAGGCATTGTAAATAAATTAGTGCTGGCAAAGTTAACTGATTAATCACGTGATTAATCCAAAGAATTTAACTCAGATTAAAAAAATTAACTCAGATTAATCCTGATGGATATGGTTCCACTTTCATGGCATGTTATGTTCAATTCCAGATAGAAAATGGCTCAGCTATCAAGTCAAACTATACAAAGATTATGGCCTAGCTCCTGACTGTCCAACAACATGTTTGGGGAATCCTTGGGGGTAGGGGACAGGTGTGAATTGCCCCATTTGAGATGAACAAAGCCAACTATTTAGTATCAGGGCCTTTACAGGGCAAAATAAGGAACATACCCTAGCATCCAAATTCTTACTGGAGGAAATGAGTTGCGATTAAAAGTGATTAATCACGATTAATCATTGAAAAATTTTGTGATTAATCAGATTAATTTTTTTAATCGTTTGACAGCACTA
>JAODXP020001904.1:0-2500 GCA_027497455.2 Sardinella longiceps | reverse complement strand
GTGTGTGTGTGTGTGTGTGTGTGTGTGTGTGTGTGTGTTTGTCAGTTGGAGTTACATAACATTCATCTAATAAGACAAACCAGCATACGCTCAGGGCAGATATACACCTGAGATAGGTGTGTGTGTGTGTGTGTGTGTGTGTGTGTGTGTGTGTGTGTGTGTGTGTTCTCGTTCTGAAATGGAAAACTTCAACTTGAGCAAATTTAAGGAGTGTGTGTGTGTGTTTACATGTGTTACTTCCTGTTCTTTATAAGAAGCTTTTAAAGGAACAGTCACTGACAAACCCCTCAGGCTCTAGAGGGTTGGACACTTGATGAGAGGAAAACACTACCATCTGCTGAAACACAATCTACACACACACACACACACATACACACACACCTGTTTGCCCAGGTGCATCATAACGTTGCTATGAAATAACAACTTTCTCCATCTCCTGATTAGACCCCATTGTGAGAGAGGCAAACTAGTCGCCGTGGGAACAGCTACTGTTAACAAACAGCTGGGCGTGTGGGAATCAGTCCAGATGTGTGGTTTGGTTTGGTTGGATTTGATTGACAGCAGCCTCCACCTACCTTGTTGTAGTAGTGCAGCTGCACTGAGTGCCATTGGCCGTCGCTGACTCCGCCCGGGATGGTGGGGGCCACGATGGTCTTGCTCTCACCTGTGGAGCATCAGAACACACATACACATTACAGAGACACACACACAGATGCAGAAGAACACAAACACACACACACACACACACACACACACACACACACACACACACACACACACACACACACAGCACACACACACACACACACACACACACACACACACACACACACACACACACACACAGTGAGAGAGAGGCATAAGAACACACACTCACACTTAACTTCTTATCTGCCTCTTTATCAGTTTGAGACTTGATCTCTAATCTCTGGACACTCTTTAATAATAATTTCTCTTACAGTTTACTCAGCAAACATATCAACATCTTATCAACAGCAATTACGATGGCAATACTTTTGTAACAGACCATCATGTATGAATTTGTCTGCTTTTTCAACTGGGTATGTGGGTTTGGTATGTGTGTGACATTGTGGTGGGCTGAAGAATTATAGTTGTGTGTGTCTATGTATTTCATGTTTGTGAGTCAGTGAAAACAAATTGCCTATTGTGGAGACATAAAGACTAACTAACTTACTAACTAATATTAATGAACTAAATAACTACTACTAATTGATCAAAACTAGGATCCCCACTAATCCCCTCTATAACACTATGAGAGCATCTTGGCAAACAGTTGAAACTTCTTGACACTGGATTTCTACAGCTATCCTTCTCTAGCATAAAGACACACCACCACCACCAGCGCTGCTGCGGCTAGTTTCTCAATGCTATCCCCAGATTCCCCTGCGCTTGTGTTCCCGTGGCGACCGCGGGCCTGCTCAATAGCGCGTGCTATGGGGCTGTATCGCCGTGACAACGGGGCCTCAGCGAGCAGCTATCCATCACGCTCTGAGTGGCCATTCTTCAGTGCCAGGCTCTTTCCTGGCCTCTCAAAGCTAGCCATTGAACCGCTCCGCAGCACACAATCACCCTGGGCTTAGCACAGGATTTACACACACTGTTTGCCAAGGGCCGAGGCTGCCCGAGAAGGAATCTGCACCACTGGCTGGGTAAACACACACACACACACACACACACACACATACATACATGCGCACACACAAAGACACAAATACACACACACTCATACACACAGACACACATACTGCAATATGTTGGTCAAGAGACTGGAAGTGGAGTACAATGGCTGTGTGTTTCTGTCTATGCCTCTGTATGTGTCTCTGTGTGTGTGTGTGTGTGTGTGTGTGTGTGTGTGTGTGTGTGTGTGTGTGTGTGTGTGTGTGTGTGTGTGTGTGTGTGTGTGTATGTCTCTCTGTGTGGTGTGTACATTATGTGAACTTGTGAATGTGACAGAGAAATATTGAGCAACAGCCAATTTTTCTGTGAAAGAGAGAGAGAGAGAGAGAGAGAGAGAGAGAGAGAGTGTGTGTGTGTGTGTGTGTGTGTGTGTGTGTGATGCTCCCTGAGCAGGCCGGTATTGGCCTTCTGAAGGCTTCATCATTAACATGCCTGTTAATGTTAGTTCACATTAAAGGAGTGAGTGTATTACAGGACAACACAGGTGGCATTGTATGAGCCTTGTGTGTGTGTGTGTGTGTGTGTGTGTGTGTGTGTGTGTGTGTGTGTGTGTGTGTGTGTGTGTGTGTGAGTGTGTCTATGTGTCTCTCTGTGTGTGTACGTGTCCATCTCTTGTATACGTTGAGGCTTTAGGTGTGTGCCTTAGGTGTGTGTGTTCAGAAGTGATTTATGGCCTGCTGTGAGAACAACGGAATGAATACCTGCTCTGCTTCAGTATTTATGAACACACACACACACGACACACACGACACACACACACACACACACACACACACACACACAGTTCAGTTCAGTTTAGTTT
>JAODXP020001903.1:20000-26304 GCA_027497455.2 Sardinella longiceps | reverse complement strand
GCCAAAGTAGGCTAAATAAGTACTTTTATAATATCAAATTATATCAAATTCTTTTGAACAAAAACATCATGATCATGTGTAATTAGTCATGACTCATGATGATGTACCCAGAGTAATTAATGCTTAAGATCATCTGCTATTTCAGCAGGAGGTCATTAATGATAAACAATGAATTCATGCTAATACCTGATGAGTCATTAGATATTCAGAGATGAAGTAATGCATGAATCACGAATGAATCATGAATGAAATCATGCATGAATTCATGATAATTCATGTACCCTTACCGCAAAGTGTTACCGATTAATCAATTACATATATAAACCAGGGGCCATATTCTCAAAGAATCTTAAGGCTAAAAGTAGCTCTTAACAGTCAAATTTATATTTGGAGGAACTCCTAAAAAAATGGGCGTGCCAGTCGTAAGTTTAGGACTCCTAATTTTTTGGGATAAGAGTAATTCACAAACAATTTAGTGCTAAAAGTAGCACCTAAGTCTAGGACAGCTTAGGAGTAGTCCAGAGGACTTCTAAGTCACTAAGACCAAGTCCTAACACATCGCGAATACAAAGTGTCCTTAATCTTTGTTAATGCCCATGCAATGTCATTTAGCCAAGTATCTGTCATCAAGGAATATGCAGCAGCATATAAGGAATGCAATCTGCCACCAAAACCTGTGTTAAAATATGTATGCTATTTATTCACGATCAAGTTTAATTTGTGTACTTCCTCTCTTTCTAAATGTGCTCTAATACAGTAAATTCAGTAAAAACGGTGTAAAGATACTTTATCATTCCACCGCAAATATCGTTTACCGTTTCATTTGTGGCTCAAGTTCTCCGATCGCATTCTGTTTACTGGTGTAGTGCCGCACGTAGTGGAGATGACGCCCACCTGTCACTCATCAACCAATCTCCAATGTAAATGCAAGCAGGCTCGTGCATGAGAGCTAACGGAGGTTTTTATCTTAGACTAAGTTGCTATTTATCCTAATTAAAAGTTGGTCTCAGAGGCATTGTGAATTACTTTTAAGACATAACTCCTACATAAAAACTTTCAGTGTGGTTTAGGAGTACTCCTAAAGTTAAGATAAGATTCTTTGAGAATACGGCCCTAGAAATCAATATCTATAGACAAGAGTAGGTATTTGTATCATGTTTATTTCATTTATTATCCCTTGGATCCTCTTTATCTTCCTATATCCATATTTAACAAGCCAAACCAAACCCCCTCTTTTTTCACGACTACCTGCTTGTAATTTGTGGACATTCTCACTCGTTTTGTACCAATGCCTTACAGGTGTTCCAGAGAAGGATGGATGGCTCAGTGAACTTCTACAGGCCCTGGAGTCACTACAAGTCAGGCTTTGGGAATAAAAACGGGGAATACTGGCTGGGTGAGACCCTTGAGACTCTCCTCGTTAGACACATTGTAAACCGGAGTCAAGATTATTCCACTATTTACAGAGTAGTTGGCATGCACACAGGCCACTGTACAGTATACATGTATACCTGAACCTGTATGCAATTACACCATTGAGAATACATATTCAATTCAATTCAATTCAATTTTATTTGTAGAGCGCTCAAATACAGTGCATTTGTCTCGCGGCGCTTTACAGACAGTACGGGAAGCATCCATGAGAAACAGGGGCAAGGAAAAACTCCCTATACTTTGCCAGTAATTCATTTCTAATAGAAAAGGTTGTTTTGTTATTAGCCTCATTTCCGTAATAGAGCAAATTCATGTCAGAAAATTGGGATATTTCCCCTCTTCACTGCTGATGGCAAGAATTTATACATGTCTGTAGCAAAGTGAAACCTTTAAGAGTGACCGGCTCCCAAACACTATTGAGGCAATGCTTTAATAAACATAAATTTCTATTGTTTGCAATGCATTTAACTTCCGACTATGTGGTTTGTCAACGCTGTGAACTGCATGTGTGTTCAGGTCTGGACAACACTGTCCTGCTGTCCCTGAGGAAGAGGAATGTTCTTAGAGTGGACATGGAGGACTGGGACGGGGCAAAGGTGTACGCTCAGTACACATCCTTCTCTGTGGACCCAGAGAGTTTAGGATACAAATTACACCTGGGAAACTTCATCAATGGAGGAGCAGGTTGGTGTCTGTGTGTTTGTAAGAGTGTGTGTCTATATGTATGTGTGTTTTTGTTTGTGTGTGTGTGTGTGTGTGTGTGTGTGTGTGTGTGTGTGTGTGAGAGAGAGAGAGAGAGAGAGAGAGAGAGAGAGAGAGAGAGAGAGAGAGAGAGAGAGAGCGATGCATCATTCGCCTGATGAGGAATTTCTGATGTTGACAGGTGATGGTTTGGCACACCACCGTGGAATGAGGTTCAGCACCTTTGACAAAGACCAAGATGGAAGTGATGCCAACTGTGCCAAACACTATCTGGGGGGTTTCTGGTATAATAACTGTCATATTGCCAACCCCAATGGTGTTTACAGATGGGGGGCAGATGGTACACTTTTTGCTGTTGGTGTTGAGTGGCAACCCTTTAGAGGGTATGACTATTCTCTAAAGTCCATCAGCATGAAGATCAGACCAGTGTCCTGAATCATTGAAGGAGTAGCACTTTTCAGTTCTGTTTTGTTGTTGGGGGAATTTAGGGGATTTTTTGTACTATAGCTTTTGAACTTCGTGAATTATAGGGGCAGATGCCAGCATCAAAGCATCCACATTAACTTCAGCCAGAGACACTATGGACACACGTTTGGCTACAAATGAAAAATCACAACGTCAATAGTCTTAGTATATTTAATACAAGTCATTATGTAAGTTTATATTGTGTTACATATTTTTGCTTGTTAAAATAGACTTTGTACTGTATATATTTGTTTTGTAAATATAATAAACATTTTATCCACTCATCAGTGGTTTGAAATTTATTTTAAAAATAACACAGACACACACATCTGCTTGATGATCATCCTTTAGACTTTCACTATCACATAGACCAGTGGTGTTTTCCGTAACCAAGCTCAAGTGATGCCTGAGGGGATATCGAATAAATATGCAATATAGTCTGTTTTTCTCTCTAACATTTTTTGAGGGTTTTTTTTTACTAAATAATGTCGAAGTCAAAACAAACATCATTGTCAATCAAACTCTGCAATAGTATGCAATAGAAGACTGAAATTGCCTTTCTCCAAAGTCTGTATAATTTCAGAATTTAAAATGCCTATAGCACACTGAGTTGGTTAAGGGTAAAGGGTAGTGGCATACGACTTGGAGAGGGGGCATAAGGACAGGTGGTCCCTGAAAAAGGTTTTTGGGCGGCAAAGTGGTCTGTGGCCTGAAAAAGTTTGAGGAACGCTGACATAGACAGCACGTCAACACACTAAATAACACTAACAAATACAAATTGTCTGGAGTCTGGTGACTCTGAATGTTGGACAAGACAGTCCATATGCAAGACAACTGCTCAATTTCTATGTGGTGAACCGCTGGTGTTATTCTACCCCCTAGTGTCCAGATGTCACATAGCATCTTCTCAAAGTGCTCATACTCTACTCTATGCCATTGGTATGCAGACTGCAGTATCGCTATAGGAACCTCATACCCTTATGTAGCACTCAAGGAACAATTAGTTTCTGGTCAGTTTTCCCAGTCCTCCATAAACAAACAACCATAAGTAAACTAACAAACAAACATGCTATTACACGCAGCATTTCCGCTAATATCTCTGTGGGAAAGGCTAATTACAGTAATAAGCTTTTAAAACTTCACAACAAGACGAATGTTTGTATGATGCAGAAAATATTTAGCTTTATTTTTTGAATGAAATGAAGTAGAGAACTATAAAAAATAAAGAGAAGTGTGCAGACTTCTACTCTGGTTCCAGACACTCTGACAGCTCCATCAGCTTGCGCTGGTCGTTTATGACCTGCACGGTCTCCAAGTAGCGACGAAGGCTGTTATATCTGGGAGGCGGGTCTGAGATGGAAGCAAGACATGCAAGAACATATTGGTTTGGTTTGTACTTCAGGAAAACAGGAGAGAGGTCTACAAATTGGCCCCTTAACAAAACTGAGAGACCAATGAAATTGAAACACCAGTGACACAGTGAAATAGCAAAACATTCAGTGACACTGACACAACCATAACAACAACAACAACAACAACAACTATTTATGGTAATCATCATCTGAAGGATGGGCTGACCACCTAAGTCCTTTTAAGGCAAGTCCGTTCACTCAGCAGCCATCTTGTAGATGCCTTCGGCGAGTTATTTGGGATTAGTAAGTGGAGGCCCTATCTAAATGAATGAGATATTTACCAGGAACCAGATGAGCAGGATGCATTTACTTAAAAAGTGAATTGTTTGAATCCTTGTTTAAATCGTAAATGAATGGTGTAAATATCATCGGTAGACCATTATTACCTGTGCATAATACGCTGCATGGCTCTGCTAATTGAAATTATACGTGGGATAAAGCCATTCTTACCTTTGCATATTATGAGTTTGGGAGGGTTTGACAGGGATTTCCCCACCCTCGAGGGTTCCAAAAATGTTGGAACTGCAGGGAGAGAGAGAGAGAGAGAGAGAGAGAGAGAGAGAGAAAGAGAGAGAGAGAGATAGAGAGAGAGAGAGAGTAAGAGGGAGAGAGAGACAGAGAGCATCATAAACAGCACATTTCCCCAGGCCTGAAAAACACAGGAGCCTAACTTCCACACTCTACAGTCTATTGGATCATCCAGTGATGGGTGACATCGGCACAGAGATGAAATGCTTACAGTAGGGCTGACTCCGGCAGACAGTCAGAACCCTCAGGATCTTGCCAATCCTCCGCTGTGGAGAGAGGGAGATAGAGAGAGAGAGAGAGAGAGAGAGAGAGAGGTGTTTATGGGGAACAGGACAGAGAATAAACAACTGCCGAAACCATGACTACTATAATACTGCACAAGTCTCACAAACACATACTGTAGCTCTAGATGCCAGTGTGTGGAATGTAAAGGGCTCCGCACACCGCTTCCGACACAGTGCGGAGCACTCTGCTTCCAACATTCTATTCCATTGTTTTCAATGCAACCCCGCACACCAGCGCCGAAGTCTTCCGCCGTCGGTTGTGAATTACGATTGAAGTCTATTTTGTCGGAGCCGTCCATTGACATCCAATGTTAATTTCACCGGCTACTGTGCTAGGTGCTAGGCAAAATTGTCGGATTCCAAAGTGCTCCGCAATACTGTCGGAACCGGTGTGCGGCCGGCTTAAGGGTAGTTTTCGATCAAACTTCTTTAGATATCTATCAAGTAGCCTAGAGACTCTATTGACCAAACTACTAGAAGCATGTATGCTAAGTAATACTGTACATAATAAAAACACAGGCTATATGAGGATCAGATCAGACCAAAAATGTTAAATATTTCTCATCCCCACTCTCACGCACCATCTTTTCGAAGTTCACCAGGCCATCGACGTAGCTCCCAATCCCCTCATGGATGACAGTCAGATCTGCGTTCAAGGAGAGGATAGTCAAGGAACATTGTTCAAAAAGGACAGTAGAGTAAATATAATTAATAATTTACCATTGTTTGATAATGTACAGTAAAAATGATGAACCATGTAACAATGTCACAGTTTGACGGATTCCATGAGAAATTATGTTCAAACACACTCTCCTTTTCAAACGTGTGTGTGCATGTGTGTGCGCGCTCGTGTGTGTGTGTGTGTGTGTGTGTGTGTGTGTGTGTGTGTGTGTTGTCATTTATCTGCAGCTACAGCTCTACCTTTCAGTAGGAGCTTTGTGAAAGGAATGTAGGGAGGTCGGAGGTCGGCGAAGGTCTCATGAAACACCCGGAAATTTCTACTGGGATTCTGCAGAGGAAAAAAAACATCAGCATTACTCTCCATTTACTACAGCAAATGATGTGAGGCAAAGAGTAGGCCACGTATTTCATTGGGTTAATCCAAGGACCCAATCCAAATTGTCCATGGTACTGTAGAGCTTTGAGATATAAATATTAGGCCTCATTCACCAAACAATCTCACAAAAAAAAATTGAAATCACGCTTCCACAGTTTTTAAGAAGATTTGTAATTGTATTCACTAATATAGGTTTTTAATGGGACCATAAGAGAAGAAAGTACATTACCATTACAGTATTACAGTACAGTAATTAAGCACCAAAGTGCCATCTCGTGGTTGTTTGGGTACATTGCAGTTACCCCCGAATTTCACATTCCAACTAAGCTGCACGTGATTTATGTGCCGAACCACCCATTCCTAAGTAGGCTGTACTTTTATTAAGTAATTAAGAAAATTCATTAGCAAATATTGGTGAATAA
>JAODXP020001903.1:0-12500 GCA_027497455.2 Sardinella longiceps | reverse complement strand
TACATTGTACTGGGTAATTTGTAATTTTGTCCGTAATCATCAATAAATCACAATAATGAAATTCCGAAGCTCCCCTTTTTCATACTTTCCGCTATTTTTCACTTCTCTTTTTATTAGCCTACATTTAGTGATTACTTTGCCATAGCCATTTGATTTAAACTTTTCATTGACTTAATTTTGAAAGTTTGAATTCTGCCCTGAACGAGCGCTTTCTGTTGAGTGCGGAGCCGAAGGAGTTGTGGTCGCCGCAAGCGCCTGTTGTTCATCTGTGGTGCTGAGCAAGCGGGGAGACCGAGGCCCTGGATGTGATCGCGGAGTGCCAATGGAGCAGACAGCTAGTGGATTCCAGCGGATGTGTGTCCGACAAGTTCGGCCATTTGTGCGGAGATCTCCGATGCAATTCTGGTGCGCGCAGTGATCTGGTGAAAACGCAGCCGCTTAGATGAGGATCATTCGCTACGCTGATGAGCCATAAGACATCTCGCGGAACTGCTGCATTCAAGGCCATCTGAAAATGAAACGATTTCCCCTGTGCCAGCCACATCTCCTTCCTCCCGCTGACCACGTCTGGGGTGTCCGGGAATCTAAATCCCATTATGGACTTTATCATGCCTTTATTTTGTTCTTTTATTTTGATTTATTTGATTAATTTCTGTTTACTAATTCTGTTCTTCCTGTCTTGTCTATCGTTCTTTTCTCTCATGCAATTTCACTACATTATCTTATGAAAGTATTTCTATGTAGGCTATGTGACAAATAAACACCTGAACGTGAACATGTAGATAAGATGATGCAATTTCACTTCCTCTTACCTTAGTAATTCAAAGTGTGTGACAAATAGACACCTTCAACCTTAAAGATCCACAAACCATGGCTTCTGTAGGGGACCAATTACTGTAAATAGGTGCAATGTAAATGATTCTGTCCTTAGAGGGATATTCCCCCTTGTAGTTATATGTGGGTAAAAGCATTTTTTTTTTAGCCTTGTATAGGCACTGGAATGTAAAGTAGCCAAAGAGTTGCAGAGTTTCAGTGTCTATGCTAAGCTTAAGCTTCAATTGTGTGTGTGTGTGTGTGTGTGTGTGTGTGTGTGTGTGTGTGTGTGTGTGTGTGTGTGTGTGTGCAAAGAAAGTTTATATATTGTCATAAGGTCCTTATCCATGAACTGCCAGGTTATTTCCCTTTGCTGTGCATGTGTGTGTGTGTGTGTGTGTGTGTGTGTGTCTGTGTCTGTGTCTGTGTCTGTGTGTATAACCCTCAGGTCACACTCACAGACCTGTTTGCCATCATGGATTTGTTTACTTTTCTATTCCTTGCAGTACAATGCAATTGCACAACACTGGAGAATCCCAAAGGAAACACGTCAGCATTCCCATACTGTTCCGGACTCTCTGTAAGCTACCTGTTGTTTGTAGTCCGGTTTGACTGCAATGCCTTGGTTAGAGTAACAACAACTCTTGCATAATGCTGGAAAACACAACTGAGGCAATGTGAATAAAAAAACATGGACAGGTTCACAAAATTCCCGCGTACACCCACACACAGTTTTTTTTTTTTTTTTTTTTCAGTATAAAAATGTGTGGGGTTCCATGGTCTTATCATAAAAAGGTAAAGATCGGTTTAGTATTGGACGGAGTGAATCCTACTGCTGCAACATGGTGAGTCTGAGTTTTCCTCAAAGTTGTTACTCTATTTGCACAATGCACATGTCTACTTAACTGTTTATCTGTATATCAACCATCATATCATTTTTGGAGCATTCTTATGGTGAAGATAAATCTCCTAACTTATCTTCAATATGGTGAAATGATAGACTTCAACTTCTAAAACTGTTAATGATTTGATTACGATTGGTTGTATTGCGTTCTATGCCATTGTAAATTCCTGGTATAACATGGTTCCATAAAATGAACCGTAAATGTGCTTGTGTGTTACTTCACAACCATTCAGCATGAGGAAAAATCTTTTTTTATTTTTATTTTTTTTGTGGTGGAGGGACTGGCATTTGCTACATTTCCTTTATGTCAGTCTTACTTTAATGAAACCATACCTGGTTATGGGTATGGTTCTGACTTGAGTAACACAATAAACCACTCAAGTCCGTTGCCTATGCTGGTTTTACCATGAAGTTGTTAGAGACCTGTGGAAAAACAGCATAACTACTGGCCTCAATGTGTTACTCACATAAGTCTCTCTGTTGATTCCTGTCAGATTTGGTGGATAATTGGCTTACTGCTCCCCCTGCTGGCCAACTCTATCACTGCTCAGACGGCACTGCCAGCTGACTGTGAAGACATCTTCAACAACGGCCACACCCTCAGCGGCGTGTACACCATCTACCCCACGGGAGACAGCTCACCTGTGCAGGTGTACTGTGACATGGGCTGTAACGACGACCCCAAAGAGAGTGGGTGGATGGTGAGAGAAGATTATTATTTTATTAGTAGGCCTAAATCAGTCCTGGGCAAACTAAGGCCCGGGGGCCACATGCGGCCCGCTGAGCTATTTAATCCTAGAATAGAATAATTTTGTCTTTTAGCCAAGGTGACTTATATTATAGGCCTAAATGATCAAATTTGTTGTATTCATGATATACAAATCCCCCCTTTGGTAACACTTTGCGGTAAGGGTACATGATTTATCATGAATTCATGCATGATTTCATTCATGATTCATTCGTGATTCATGCATTACTTCATCTCTGAATATCTAATGACTCATCAGGTATTAGCATGAATTCATTGTTTATCATTAATTACCTCCTGCTGAAATAGCAGATGATCTTAAGCATTAATTACTCTGGGTACATCATCATGAGTCATGACTAATTACACATGATCATGATGTTTTTGTTCAAAAGAATTTGATATAATTTGATATAATAAAAGTACTTATTTAGCCTACTTTGGCCTAGTTCCTCATATCTATCCCTTACGTCAACTAAATTTTACCAATTTAACCATGTCAACACTTTAGTTGAGGGGGCACAAACATGATGAATTCATCATGATCATGCTAATAATCATGACTCATGCTAATTAATCATGACTCATGATGATGTACCCAGAGTAACTAATACTTAAGATCATGTGCTATTTCAGCAGGAGGTCATTAATGACAAACAATGAATTCATGTTAATTCCTGATAACTCATTAGACTTTCAGAGATGAAGTAATGCATGAATCATGAATTTATCATGAATGATTTCATGCATGAATTCATGATGATTCATGTACCCTTACCGCAAAGTGTTACCCCACCGTTTAATCCTGCATGTTAACATGTCCTCTGATGAAAGTGAGGCTACTGGTTTGAGACTTGCCAATTTACCAGCATCAACCGGTTGACGGTTAACACCCGGCCGGACCGTTAGTGAAAATCTAAATGCCAGTGTAGCCCTTCAGCCAAAATAATTGCCCACCCCTGGCCTAAATGATGTAAGATACAAGTGAATTTTAAATAAATGTTTTCAGATAGCTCCTGAGTCTATAATGTATGACTTTGTTTTGGATGGAAATAGACATAAAAATGAGGATATCAAAAGAACAGAGAATTATCCGTGTTTGTTTGTTGGTTAATTCATTGATATTGCTATGGTAACAAAGGTAGCTAGGACTTGGAGTAGTTTGTGGAGTTTGATGATAATTTCTGCGTCATACTGCAGGTGTTTCAGAGGAGAATGGACGGCACTATGAACTTCTATCGCCCCTGGGATCACTACAAGAAGGGCTTTGGGAACAAGGATGGAGAGTACTGGCTTGGTAAACACATGCGCGCACACACACACACACACACACACACACACACACACACACACACACACACACACACACACACACACAGACACACACAAACACACGCACACACACACACACACACACACACACACACACACACACACACACACACACACATAAAATTAGGAATAGGCCTCCATCTATTTCTCACTGTATTCTTGGCACTGTGTGAATCTTCAGGACTGGAGTGGCTCCACCTGCTGACCAGTAAGAAGAAGTACGAGCTGAGAGTGGACATGGAGGACTTTGAAGGGGGAAGGTCCACGCCCAGTACTCCTCCTTCTCTGTGGCATCAGAGGAAGAGGGATACCAGCTACAGGTGTCTGGATACATGGATGGGGGAGCAGGTAGGCATTGGAACACACACACACACACACACACACACACACACACACACACACACACACACACACACACACACACACACACACACACACACACACACTGAAATGTTCAAATCTGTGTTGTGTCCACCAGGGGATGCCCTCATTCACCACAATGGAAGGAAGTTCACCACTTTTGACCGAGATCAGGACCTGTCTTCCTCTGAGAACTGCGCTCTGTTGTACTTTGGAGCTTTTTGGTACAACAACTGTCACCACGCCAATCTAAACGGTCTCTACATGTGGGGTGCACACAGTCGCTATGGATACGGGGTCATCTGGAACCAGTGGAAAGGGTTTTATTATTCCCTCAAATCAGTCTCCATGAAGATCAGACCAGTGCAGTATCGATGATGACAGTGGTGGTGGTACACAGTGGTTAACGTGGGATTTGGCAGGAGGGGGAAATCTCAAATTTTGTGTCGGCAAAAACAAAGAAAAATGTATTGAAGGAGAATGTGGTGATACTCCTCATTCACCAGAGGTGCCGGTCCTGTGTGGCAATTGTCTTTCATTATCGAACAAAATAAATATGTTTTTCAATAAAGTCTTTGTTTTGTCTGTTAATCAACACAAGGGGTAATAATACAGGCTCTGAGATAGTGTTTGTTGTCATGTGTGTTTTGCAGTGTGCATATCTCCTCTGCCATGGAAGTAAGGCCGGTAGGCCAGTAGTATTGATTTCAGGTTAATAAACACTAAACAATGTAATAAAACCTTCCAGGAAGTTAAGCTTTCCGGTCATAGTGTTATCAAGCTGACCCTATTATGTCTGAAAGGAATTTTTTTATGGATAAGGGCTAGGGCTACACAAACAGGGCTTCCCCGCTGTTGATGGGGAATTTCCCCCTCACACCCAGGGCCGTTTCAAAGTTCTTAGAGGACAAAAGTTAGAGGAAAAAAAGAGAAAAAAGTTGGACTTTGGTATACACCTCAAGTGTCATACCTGTGACTCGGACAACAGATTGCATTTCCCCCTCCAGTCTGAAGGTAACAACAGCTTCTCCTCCTTCACCTTAAGCAGTAAGTCTCTCATTGTATTTTTTTATTTATTTTTTTTTGCCACGGTCAATTTGGTCGAGAGGGTTGATCAATTTTATTTTATGATCGGTTACAATACATGATTTTTCGTGTGATAGAACTAGTATTTAAGCTACATAATTCTTTGTTAACACAGGACACTGTCAGGAGTAGCCCACCGCAGTATCATGGTGAGTGATGCTTTGAAAAGTTGTGTAATAGCTCTAAGGGGAAAGGGAGGAATCCAGTGCAAAGGGTCAAATTAACAAGAAATTTTTTTTTTTTTTTTTAAATAATACTGACACCTCATAAAACAACATTCACACAACTTCAGACTCTCTACCTATCTCTCTACTCATAAGTGTCTCATTAGTGTTTGTTTTCATCGCTTTGTCTTAACTTACTTAGTGTCTATTACTGTAATTTTATGCAGAAATATTAGCCTTTCTGTTTGAGTATTGTGTTTTATTTTCTGTTATGTCCTTCAGATCAATAAAGTATCTATCTATCTATCTATCTATCTATCTATCTATCTATTTATCTGTCTGTCTGTCTGTTTGTCTGTCTATGTATCTATCTATTTATCTATGTATCCTCTGTCTTCCTCTCTGGCCAGAAGATTTGTTGGATCTTTGCTCTAGTGGTCCCCCTGGTGGCCAAAGGCAAGGCTGCTGACACAGGGTTGCCATCTGACTGCGAGGACATTTTTGACACTGGCCATGTCCTCAGTGGCGTGTACACCATCTACCCTACAGGATACAATGTACCTGTCCAGGTGTACTGTGACATGGGCTGCGGAAGCCATGACGAAGGCAGGTGGACGGTGAGTGAAGGAAAAACACTTCTTACATACTGCTCGTGTAAGCACACTAATCCCACGAGTGCAGTACTGTAATCTCCCACTGGAAGCAGGCTATAATAATCGATCAATGTACAAATGAGAATACAGATCATATATTAATAAAGACTCCTGACTTGCCTTCCATTTCACATGGGATTATAAGGAAAATGGGTAGCACTATAATTTATACATTTAGCAGATGGTTTTATCCAAAACAACATTTTATCTCTACCAATTACAGTAGGCTACAACCAATTACCTCAGGGCCATAATCTCCCTAAGAGTCAGTCTTGCCAGGCTACTTATCTGTCTTATATTCAAATTGTAGGATATCTTGTTATAGGCAACAGTAAGATCATTTTGCTTTTCCTCTAATTGTAGGTGATCCAGAGGAGGATGGACGGAACTGTAAATTTCTTCAGACCCTGGGATCACTACAAGAAGGGCTTTGGGGACAAGGATGAAGAGTACTGGCTTGGTAAACACACACACACACACACCCACACACACACACACACACACACACACACACACACACACACACACACACACAAACACACATACACACACACACAGAGAGAGAGAGAGAGAGAGAGAGAGAGAGAGAGAGAGAGAGAGAGAGAGAGAGAGAGAGAACTTATTCTGTATCTATATATGGTGTGTGTGAATGTTCAGGACTGGAGTGGCTTCACCAGTTGACTGGTAAGAAGGAGTACCAGCTGAGAGTGGACATGGAGGACTTTGAGGGGGGACAGGTCCACGCCCAGTACTCCTCTTTCTCTGTGGGGTCAGCAGACAACGGATACCAGCTACAGGTGTCTGGATACATGGATGGGGGAGCAGGTAAAAAGCATTGGGACACACATAGCCTATACCTTAACTACCCCCCCCACCACACACACACACACACACACACACACACACACACACACACACACACATACTGTAACGCTCACAGTGTCTGGGATATGCATAGGCTGAAACAGGAAACCAAACACAGGTCACCTGATAAGCAGTAGACGGTACCACTTTGTAATAACCGTCTTCTACAAATGGTTATTAAATAGCTTATTAACATCAGTAAGAAGTTAATTGGAAAGTTTATGGTTTCAACCAGTTAGATCATTTAATTCCAGCAGGGTTTTCCATTTTATCATTTAGCCATAACAAACTGTAAACTAACTGCTAACTTACTAACTAAATAACTATGCTGTAAATTTTCTGTTAATTACTGTTACCTAACTGTTAACTGTTATCTATTAACAATTAAATAATTACTTACTGATGTTAACTATAGCAATTTAATAACCATTTATAGAGGACGTTGTTAAGTAGAGATCGTTGTTAAGTTGTAAGGTCGTTGTTTTCAGCGAAGCCCGCCCCAAACAAATAGAGCGTTGTGATTAGATGTCGCCAACGGCGTCATCCAATCAAATTCCTTATGACTTGCTACTAGACATACAGGCTGAGCAAATTAATTTGCTACTGCTAGGGTACGTCTAGATTTCTAGGCTAGTCATCTTTAGCAGGTGTGCCAATAATTATGGAGGGCGCTGTATCTACTCCAGTTGAAGCCCTGTTTAAATCACCTCCTTAACATGTCGAAAGGGTATGCTGAAAAATGCCCCATGAATTGTCTCTCCTATAGGTGACTCTCTGGCCTTTGTAAATGGAATGAAGTTCTCAACCTACGACAAAGACCAAGACATCCATGGGACACACAATTGTGCCTTAGCCCAACGTTCTGGGTTTTGGTTCAGTAACTGCTACAGGGCCGACCCTAATGGATTGTACCACTGGCAGGGTCCTGTGGCTACGTGGACTGGAATCAATTGGTACCACTGGAAAGGTGACAGCTACTCTCTGAAGACTATCGTGATGAAGATACGGAGGGTGTCTGTGTCTAAGGCATGATTTGCTGTCTCTCTCTTTCTCTCTCTCTTTCTCTCTCTCTCTCTCTCTCTCTCTCAAGGAATCCTCTCTGATGATCTGATCATAAATGTAACTGAGATAAATGACAGTGAAAGTAAATTTTATTTTAATAAATAAGTTTATTTTTGGTGGTTTCAATGTAATGTTGTCTCACAACAAATTGTACATATGTTATATTAGAGTAAATCATGAGCAGGGAAATAAATCATACATGATTTGGATGAGGGAATATATGCTTGACTTGCCAGACCAACTTGACCTGCCTTTTAGCCTGGTCAATGGCAGGTTTGCTGGCATTGCTGCAAAGCATAAAACCCCTCGGTAACTTATGAAAATGATATTCGTGAGATGAGATTCTTATGTCCTAACTGGAAACGGCACAACACGACACGACACGTGTGTGACAAAAAGAGTTACATCACTTTGTTTTCTATTGGAATGCCCTAACTGAACGTTATGCAATGCAGCGCAACTAGTGTCATTGCTACGCAATGTTTAATGGTTTAATGAACCATGAGGTACAGTATTTAAAAATAACAAGGTTGTTTACAATTACAGCATTGTTCACATCAGGATTATTTGAATGTAAGAAGCCAAAAGAGTAATGCAAGGCCTTGTTGTGATTTCTGGAGTTTGGATGTGAAAATGTGTGTACTGTATGTGTGTGTGTGTGTGTGTGTGTGTGTGTGTGTGTGTGTGTGTGTGTGTGTGTGTGTGTGTGTGTGTGTGTGTGTGAATATGTGCAATTGGAAAATGCTGTCAAACTAGACGGAAGGCAAAAGGAGTTACCAGAAATCACATCTTCCTCATACCTGTGGATAAGTGAGAGGAATGAATCAAGTTGTTTTTCAGAGACATCCAATCAGAACACTTGATATACAGTATGAATACAACACAAGAGTCTAAATAGAAGAATAATAACATCAGCACTGCTATTCCTAAGCACAGCATATATCAGAGAAAAAGCAACCTTGCACAAACAAACGATTTCAGAAAATTGAATCAATGGACTGTTGAGGGTGGAAAAAGAAGCTTCAAAAATACCCCTCCTTCTAGTACCTTGTCCAAGGGCCCAATATGTTGTATCAAGTGACTTGCTTTGAACTAGGTTTGAACTTGGTTCAACCTAGTTTTTTTTTTTTTTTTTTTTTTGTAAACAAGTTTGTTCACAACAATTACGGCATTGTTCTTATCAGGGTTATTTGAGTGTAACAAGCCAAAAGAGTAATGCAAGGGTTTGTTGTGATTGGATCAGTTTGGATGTGTGTGTGTGTGTGTGTGTGTGTGTGTGTGTGTGTGTGTGTGTGTGTGTATGTGTGTGCGTGCATGCGTGTGTGTGTGTGTGTGTGTGTGCATGTGTGTGTGTGTGTGTGTGTGTGTGTGTGTGTGTGCGTGCCGTGTGTGTGCGTGTGTGTGAGAATTTGTGCAATTGGAAAATGCTGTCAAACCAGACAGAAGATAAAAGGTGTTATTATTAATGAGGTATTAAAAGGAAATCACAAAAGGAGTTACCAGAAATCACATCTTCCTCATACCTATGGATAAGTGAGAGCAATGTGTCAAGGTAGTTGTTTTTCAGAGACATCCAATCAGAGCACCTGGTATACAGTGAGGGTGAGAAAAAGAAGCTTCAAAAATACCCCTCCTTCTAGTACCTTGTCCAAGGGCAAAATATGCATCAAGTGACTTGCTTTGAACTAGCACCTTTCTGAATGCTGGATTTAGTTCTGCTGAGCTGCACTATATCAGGCCTATTCAAACTGAGGCCCGGGGGCCACATGCGGCCCACACATCACCTCCAATGTTCCAGTCAAAAAAGTAAAACACCATTCACAAGTCATCAGAAAGTAACCTCAAAATATTCTCTCAGAAACAGACAGCAATACTCATGGCACCAACAATCATCAAACTAGTTACTGGTGTCCCCTCCTTCACTCCTCAGACATCCCAACCTGCTAAAACCCATTTCAAGGAGGTGTCTAATAGCGCACGGTCTGTGATCTGCACGCATGCTTTGTCATGTCAATCTGATGCAAGTCTGTTGCATTTGGGTGCAAGTTTGTTATTACAAATACACAAACACTAGGTCGGCCACATGTCCAGTTTTAGGCCAGACAGTCCGGATTTTCCATGCCCAGTCCGGCATCTGGCCGAACATTAAGCCGGACGTGTGTTGTCTGTTTACTTTTTGAAGGGCTGCATTTCTGCATTTAGGACTTGAGACACTCACAATTGACAGGTCACCTATCATACACTCACACATGGCTTTCCTTATGCTAACTTTGCAGGCTATAAGTTGGCTTATAGCCTACATAGTTGGCTTATAGCCTACAATAAAATGATGAAGAACATCATAATTTTATGTTTTTCTTCCTACATGTTGTCTCTCACACATCGTTTGGCACGATAACACTTCTGTGCCGTTCTTCCCTCGCGAGCTTACGCACACGCACACGCACACAAGTGATAATACATTGCGTGAAATTAATCTAATGCTCTGAACATTATCCTTTACCCTAACCTAGTAGTGCAACGCTGCCTGGAGGGCAAATAATACAAAAGACCAAACCAGTTCACAGGTATTCCTGTAAAGGAAACAACCTGTTTATTTGCCCGTAAATAAGCACATTCTTTTCCTATTTTTTTTTTTTTTTTTTTTTTTAATGAGGTTGTTCTGGTATATAAAACAATCTGACCCATCACACATTGTGCAGTTAGGCTGCGAAGGACAGAAGAAAAGACGTAATTTCCACTAAGGCATTAGGTCAGTTCTTTTCAGTGACCAGCACACATTCAACATGGTAAGTGTTTTTCAATATCATATTTACATCAATAAGACACAAGAAAAAAATACCTGCAACAACACACAGACAGAGAGACCGTTATTTCACAGCCTTTGTATTTGCATGATGTGAATGATTACATGAAATGTTTACATTTCTTTCATGTCAGTTATATGCCCCAATTTCACGCAATTACATGCATTACACCACATCATTGCTTTACATTGTCATTATGGATATGACAGAAATGTATATATGGAACTGCAGATAGATAGATAAATAGATAGATAGATAGCTAGATAGGTACACCTTCAAAATATACTGTATGTTCTTCAAATCTCGCACTACAGTTACAGTAGTACAGTTTAAAACTTGTATGTACTTATATCTCTCTTTCTTCTTAAAAGATCTGCCTTATCCTTACTCTTCTTCTCCCGCCGCTCATCCACTCTGAGAACTTGCCGGCGGACTGTGAGGACATCTTTGACTCAGGCAAAACCCTCAGTGGCGTGTACACCATCTTCCTTACGCATCACAACATACCTGTGCAGGTGTACTGTGACATGGGCTGTGCAGACAATCGTGATGATGAGGCCAGGTGGACGGTGAGCAAAGCAAGAATTACATTCTCTGTTACATTCCCTGTGCATTCTTTTGACCAATTATACGACAATTATTGACTAATGCCAGAGATCCTTCAGCATGCTCAATTGTACTAACCTCATGAATTATAAATCGTCGGCCTTATAGGATAATTGCCTAATAAGTCATTTTTTGGCCAAATTGAGAACATACTCTCTTCTGCATCACCCTGTCTTTGT
This sequence comes from Sardinella longiceps, assembly GCA_027497455.2. NCBI lineage: Eukaryota > Metazoa > Chordata > Actinopteri > Clupeiformes > Clupeidae > Sardinella > Sardinella longiceps. The sequence goes on along the minus strand of JAODXP020001903.1, from coordinate 922 downwards.
TCCTCTCTCATTAGTAACCTATGAATTAGAAATTGTTGGCCTAATGGGATAATTGTCTGTTATTCTTTGTCCAAATTGAGATATTTGTACACAGTAAAAAGTCATTCAGCTGCCTATTAAATGTGACAATAACAAAAAGATACATTGATTCAATACATTTAAGTAACATCATGTAAGGTATTTTTATGCGCAAACTTACACTTTACCATTACCATCAAATTGAATCTTGCTTATAGTGTAGGCAACAGTATGGGAATAGAGATGTTTGTTTATTAAGATTAGTTTATTAATTGCATCACACCATACCATTGCATTCCACTGTCGTTACGGATGTGACAGTAATGTTTCAAGGGAATTGTGATAGATAGATAGATAGATAGACCTTCAAAAGATACAGTATGTTCTTCAAATCTCACAATACAGTTTAAAACTTGTATGTACTATCTCTCTCTCTTTCTTCTTAAACGATTTTGCTTTTCCTCTAATTGCAGGTGATCCAGAGGAGGATGGATGGAACTGTAAATTTCTTCAGACCCTGGGATCACTACAAGAAGGGCTTTGGGAACAAGGATGAAGAGTACTGGCTTGGTAAAAGCACACACACACACACACAAACACACACACACACACACACACGCGGGCGGAGCTATAGGCAGGGCTGGTGGAGCCACCGCCCCTGGGCCCTCCCCCTGTGGTGAAAGGGTCCTTTCTATTTGCTAACAGGCATCATGTGATCTATTGGTTCCTGATCTGTATAGTAAAACATTGGACTGGACTACAGTACTACGAGATATGCACCAGAGAGGACGATATGGATAAACTCAGGGAGGAGGAAGGGTCTTTTCTAGTGTTAAGGCCAGGTATTGCCATATCTGTGCAGAGTGCTGTATTTCTTATTGTGTTCTTGTCCTATGTGACTGAT
>JAODXP020001902.1:10000-22500 GCA_027497455.2 Sardinella longiceps | reverse complement strand
GCCAAAATTGTAATGCAATCCAGCCCTGGAGAGAGGCGCAATATCAGTTCCGACGGGCGCACCCATTCTTCTCCGTCACGCTACTCGCGGTGTTTTAATCGTACAGAAATTATAAGAGCATCATTGGAATCTGCATAAACTGACCTTTCCAGGTGCTAGTAGTTCGTTTCTGTGATGAACGCATCACGAGTGTCATATATTGTCATATATTGTTTTCTGTGTAATATCTCACGGATTCTTAACTTAACTATGACAAACTGCATATCAAAATAAACAGGAGATCTCACTGATTACAATGATGCATAGCAGTCGTCTTTGTGATTAGCGGTTCTGCATTGTCTTCAACAGTGTCATCCCAAACTAGTTGAATTCTTTTCCATTGTGAAAGTTGATTTTAGCTCCCTATCTGTCAGGACTAACTTTTAACTAAATGTTTGTCAGGGCAGATGCTAGAAATGTTTTCTCAAGAGCCAACATATATTGTATCTAATATTCATAACATATAACATATAATAATTAATATAATATTGTCTGCACATGTATTGTTGCAAAGTCATGCAGAATACCATTATCATGACTCTTATATTACTAGATTCCAGACAATCCTATATATAAAAGTGAAAAGAGATTTGTTCTAGTAGGCTATGCATTCAGAGATATAGGCCTAAGATTGAATATCCCATCTTTAGATTTAAAAAAAACAAAACAAAAAAACAAAACACGCTAAATAATTGCAAATGAAATGTGCAGGTTCCTGTTAAATAAACGTATAAATAAAAAAATAAAATAAAAAAAAGTGTTACCGTAATTATAATTGACCCCTGAGGTGGCCCTCCAGTCAGACATTGTCGACCGTAGTGGCCCCCAGCTCATTTGAGTTTGAGACCCCTGGTCTAGATGTTTGTCTAAAGACCAGTGTAGGCAATGTTTTACTGTTAATTTACCAGCCTCGAAGTCACTTCGATGATTAAATAGTTCATTACGGGGTGACCGATGCCTATATCGTCATTCTCTAGCATTTGTTTCACGGTAATCCCACTTGCAGAATGGCAATTAATGTTAGTGATGTCTGAGTAGACCCACCCACACAAGTGTAAAGTAAAGTTGATAATGTTTAGAGCCTTTCTCTGGGTATTAAGATCTTAAGGTGTGTGTGTGTGTGTGTGTGTGTGTGTGTGTGTGTGTGTGTGTATTAAAGTTGATGATGTTTAGAGCCTTTCTCTGGGTATTAAGATCTTAAGGTGTGTGTGGGGGTGTGTGTGTGTGTTTGTGTGTGTATTAAAGTTGATGATGTTTAGAGCCTTTCTCTGTGTGTGTGTGTGTGTGTGTGTGTGTGTGTGTGTGTGTGTGTGTGTGTGTGTGTGTGTGTATATTAAGGTTGATGATGTTTAGAGCCTTTCTCTGGGTATTAAGATCTTAGTCCATTAGGACATGTAAGGGTTAGGCAGGTCCCTTGTGTGTGTGTGTGTGTGAGTGTGTGTGTGTGTCTGTGTGTGTGTGAGACCATGTGTGTGTTTGTTGTGCTGTGGCTTTATAAACCATTCACTCCCGTCAGTCTTTCACAGACAACACAGAAAGAGGTAAGACCTCCCTGCACACACACACACACACACACACACACACACACCTCACTGCAAATGAAGGAATACTCTGTTAAAAATAAGACAATGACAGTAGTTTTGTAATTATGCTCTTAAAAGTAAGTAATTAACAGTAATTAGTAATTTTATTATAGTGACGGGTATGGTGTGTGTGTGTAGGCGATTGTTTGAGTCTACTGTGTTTGTATGTGTGTGTGTGTGTGTATTTTTGATTGGAGTTTGTCACTCTGAGTGTTGTGTGAGTGTGTGTATTTGTGTGTGTGTGTGTGTGTGTGTGTGTGTATGTAGGCATGTGTGTATATTTGTATGAATGTGTATTTGTATGAGTCTATTTGTCTTGGCAGTGATGGATCGGAGCAGGCTGCTGTTGATGCTGGTGTGTGTGTGTGTGTGAGGTGTGTGTGTCGGCACTGTGTCGGAGCAGGCTGCTGGCGGTGTTGATGCTGGTGTGTGTGTGTGTGAGGTGTGTGTGTGTCAGCACTGGTCCTATGGCTGAATGCTGCTGTATTGATACTGGTGTGTGTGTGTGTGTTCGCAGTGATGGATCGGAGCAGGCTGCTGTTGATGCTGGTGTGTGTGTGTGTGTGTGAGGTGTGTGTGTGTCAGCACTGGTCCTATGGTTGGATGCCAGGAGGGAAACGCAGCATTGGAGGCGAACTGGAGGCTACATTTAGGGTAAACACACACACATATGTACACACACACATAGACACGCACACACACACACATATGTACACACATACATAGACACATATGCACACACACACATATGCACACACACACAGACACGCACACACACACATAGACACGCACGCACACACACACATATGTACACACACACATAGACACATGCACACACACACAGTGTTATAGATTCAGTAGAAGCTGCCTGTTGTAGGATTACTTATTACTGTAGGCTAAGTAACTATCTTATTCCATTATAGATATACGGAGGCAAGGATGCAGTTCACAACTTTACTGAGACCGTTAAGTGAAGTTATCTCCCTTCAGAACGCCATTCTCTTCTCTGATTGGCTGCTAGGTGACCATTATCTCCCTTCAGAACGCCATTCTCTTCTCTGATTGGCTGCTAGGTGACCATTATTTCCAGATAACCGGCTACTTTGGAAGTAGTTCCAAAAAATAACTCATCTAATAACTGATTACCGTTCCATATGAATGCCTTTCAGAATGGTAACTATAACAACAATAAGCAACCTTGTAGATCTACTTTCAACTGAAAGTAGTACCCAAACCGAACAGGTTAGCTTCTTTTAAATTTGAGTTGCATATTTCTTTTACGTTTTATACGCTTCTTGAAATATAGGAGAGATAGATGGATACGGGAGATAAGCGGGATAACGACCTCCGAGGTGATCAGTTATTCATTGATAATTGACTTGGCGGAATAACACCGTCTCCACGCTGCGCGCGTTGCCGGAGTTCTAGATTCCACCTCGCCAATTATTAATGAATAACTGGTCACCTCGTCGGCCGTTATCCCTTATTTCATCAGGCATACACAGTCGAACACAGCACATTCTTTACAGCCTAATACAATCGAGCACCGAGTGCTCTCACAATACACCACACACACACACACACACATAGACACGCAAGCATGTACAGTATGCACGCACGCACGTATGCACACACACACACACACACACACACACACACACACACACATACAGGCAGCCATTCAGGCACACACAGACACATACTGGAGTACTTCAATCCTGACATAAACACACACACATGCAGGCACACACACTCGCATGGACACGGACACACTCGCACCGACTAGAGTACTACAATCCTGACATAAACACACACACATGCAGGCACACACACACACACACTCGCACCGACTAGAGTACTACAATCCTGACATAAACACACACACATGCAGGCACACACACACACACACTCGCACCGACTAGAGTACTACAATCCTGACATAAACACACACATGCAGGCACACACACACACACACACTCGCATGGACACATGCTAGAGTACTACAATCCTGCCGTGTGTTTAGTATTTTATCATGTCTACATTATACAAAGATTGGGTAACTCATTTTCTCAATATGCATAATAATAATTGTGTGTGTGTGTGTGTGTGTGTGTGTGTGTGTGTGTGTGTGTGTGTGTGTGTGTGTGTGTGTGTGTGTGTGTGTGTCGTGTAGATGATGGATGCCGGCGACACAATAATTCCTCTTACAGATGAGAAATTACAACCCTATGACATCGTAAGTACACACACACACACACACACACACGCGAAACAAAAATACACTGTCTCTTTACATGCATTATATGCTGTCAGTGGTAATCATTTGTGTGTGTGTGTGTGTGTGTGTGTGTGTGTGTGTGGCAGGTCAACAATGATATGGAGGAGAATGCTGTGAGAAGAAGTCGAGGACCTTTAAGAAGAGTGCTTCCAGTTTAGTGCGCACACACACACACACACACACACTCTCTCACACACACACACACACACACACTCACTCTCACACACAATACACACACACACACACTCTCTCTCTCTCACACACACACACACACACCTTCCAAAACAGGTCCTTATCTCCGGTGTCTTAATAAATGACTTTGATTACAAGTCCTCCTCACTACTGTCCCACCTTATTCTCCTGAAATGATAGTTTTGAATAGCCACATGCCACGTCTGGATATGAGATGTGAGCGTAATGTTATAGTTTTGAATAGCCACATGCCATGTCTGGATTTGAGATGTGAGCGTAATGTTGGCCCACACAATAAATTAATATTTTATTTCATTTTGTCCTCTCCAACTTGACAATATACCCCTTATGTATCCTAACTGTAAAATCTGTTTTTGATAAATCCATTCACACACACACCCCAAGACTCTGTCAATACTGTTGAACATTTTATTGAGCCATTTCAGTAAGTAGATATTTGATACATGAACAAAATACAACAGTGCAGACAAAAAGGAGCCATGTTAAAGGGCATTTCTTTAGTACACAAACACAAAACCCCTCCCAAAGTGCATGGAAAGTGTTGTATACAGATTAGTAAGGCACCACAGTGAAGTCTAGTGTAGAAGGACACTTGTTAGATCAGAACAGATAGATAGATAGATAAATAATCCAGAAAAGACAGACTGATTGATTGATTGATTGATAATTTATCCTGAAAAGGTAGTTAATATTAAAATCATTATCAACTGACTGTACCAGTTAATGGATTAGGCAGAAGATTTCAAATAATCCAGCAAAGATGGCTTCAGAAAAGTATCTGATAGGCCTTTATCACAGCAGTGGAAGTAGGAAGTGAACAGCCCTGCTTCTTTGTGAGCGCAGGTGTTTCTAATCAAGCGTCAGATCCAGCCACAGTTACTTTAACCAGAGGCCTTGCAGTGACTTAAGAAACACCTTTGCTTGGCCTATCTATACAGGAAGACGTAGAGTCCTGCTTTGGCTGCCGTAATAAAGGTCTATTGTCTACCTTTCATATTACACACAAGACTGGAAAAAGTAGATGAGTTAGGCAGAGGAGGGTCATTAGACAATGAAGTCATCGTCATCAGCTGCGACCTGAGAGTTGTGATGTGGGTGTCTTAGAGGCCATGTCTTAGGCTGCACCTCACACATGTCCATGAACACACACACACACACACACCTCACCCATGTCCATGTACTCTTCATTCACATCTCCTGGAACACACACTGACCAAACTGCAGGTCACACACACATACACAAGCACACAGATCAGAACAAGGGGTCAGAACAAACAGACTATAAGACTTTGTTGGATCTCTCTTAAATTGTTGGAAGTGGAAATGTAATCGTTGACATGGACAAACAGAGGTAACAATTTCTTACCTGTCCCTGTGACTGGACTTGCTGTTGCTGTGAAGAACATTACATAGTTACATTGTTCATTTTCATATTTATATCATTGCATGAGATCTTTTGACAGGCCTGATTCATAGTCAACGCAAGCATACGCAAACGCAAGGAAGGCATGATACTTAATATGTGGTGACATCTTTTTTGAGACCTAATATGTGGCGAGTGTCAGTAGCCAACAGACTCACAATGATGAGGACGAGAGAACATACAAATTCAGCTAATCAGTTCTAAGTTCTAAGGTTCTAAGCCTACTCGTGCATTTCTGTGTGAGCTGGTGTCCATAGCAACATTTGCCTACTTCTGTTGACAATGCATCAGCCCTAAAAGACATCCAACTGTCAATGAGCTCAATGTGCGCTCACTCATCCTTACCTTGAGTTTGAGGAAGAGGATGGTGACGATGAAGCCGTAAAGACCGAGACATGCGGCACCAGCAGTCAGCACCCAGACCAGAGGGTCCCTGGAGAGGGGGCGGGGCTCAGGGTGCTCCTCAGAGGGGGCGGAGTCACAGGGAGTGTCCTGTGGTGGAGGGAATGGTATCTTACTCCCTAGTAGGAAGATGACAAGATTATAATGTGCTGTCAAAGGTCAAGACAGGAGCAGTGCAAGCCAAGCAACACAAGGGGGGAGGGGACTTTTGTATGACTAAACGATCACACACACACACACACACACACACACACACACACACACACACACACACAAAAAAACACACCTGGAAAGAGCTTGGTTGATTTCCCATTTCTTGAGATGATAGGAATTGAATCAAATTGATGAAACCTGCAATTGTACAGTTTGTCCTCGTCACCAGCCTGGAGGTTCCACAGGGTGAAGGTGACATTCCGGCCAGCCCATGTCACAGAGCAGCCCTCCTTCTGCACTTCACAAACAGTCTCCATTTTTTCATTTATCAGCTTGGCGTCCATTTCCTTGGCGCTTTCGCTGTCATGGCGACACGTGACGGACACAGAGCCGTTGCGGTGCAGAGTGTGTGTGTCCGGCCCACTCACATTGAAACTGGCAGCAACTAATAGAGAGAGAGAGAGAGAGAGAGAGAGAGAGAGAGAGAGAGAGAGAGAGAGAAAGTGGACAGACTGATCAGTGTGAGGTGACCAAACTTTTTTGTATGAGGGCCAAATTTTGCTAAATCTAATCTGCAAATTAAGAGCACCAGTTTTCAATTACCGGTAGTTACAAGAGAAAGAGTAACTGCATTCTAGATTTGAAAACCCCTATACCGATGATACTATAGACAAAAATGTCACACAGTTTTTTTTCCAAAAGGAAAGCAGGCTTGTAGTGCTGAAGCTATAATCTGAGATGCAGTACAAGTACTGTAATGTGACAATGGACCACATTACAGTATATAGAATATAAAATGTATCTATACACAGCCCTATATTCTCACATTTCTAAGAGTTTTTTTTTTTTCTTTCTTTATTCAAAGTCAGGTACTATAGTCCCACATTTCTACCCCTGCCTGGTAGACCCCCTATGTAAGTTCAAGCAAGATTTGATCTTTGGTATTATTTGCCCTTAATGGTGCCTTCCAGGTAGTGGGGTTTAGTTTTGTATCCACATTCCACAACGATTTTATATTCATCCACCTCAGCAATCATTTTTGGAATCAGTTTCAGAATCCTCCATTCTAATGTGAACGGAAGGGCTAAATGGATAAATATTACCTGTGTTGGTGTACACATGCCCTTATCGTAAAATATTGCTGTGAGAAAATAGGGTCTAATTTTTAAAAAAAATCTTTGTAATGTGAGAGCATGCGGGGCTGTGGGAACATAGGGCCCAATTTCCCAAATCTCCTAAGAAATGTGGGAACATAGGGTTGTGGGAACATAGGGCTGTGGGAACATAGGGCCTAATTTCCAAAAATCCTGTCAAAAATAAAAATTCCTAACAAATGTGGGAACATAGGGCTGTGGGAACAAAGAGCTGACCCTGGCTGGATAGCTAGACGTAACCGCTGAGCAAATCAATTTGCTACCACTAGGGTACGTCTAGAGAACTTCTAGGCTAACATGAAAGAGAGTAATTTGCCGGAATTGGCTATTAAGAGACAGGAGTCAATAAAGAGATGAGTTGAAGTCTATAAATGATTTTGGTGATCACTGCAAAAGCAGTAATTTTGTCCATGCCCATGTTAGTAGGCTGTAGAGTGTAGGTGAGTACACATAATGTGTTGTGCTATAATCGACTTGTCTGTTAATCAGTCTCTGTCTTAGGACAATTGGTATAAACTTCTGCTCTATGGGCTTTGCCTTGAATGTAGGGCCTCAGTGACCCAGGCCAAATAGTGAGCCGGGTGGTCAGCAACTGAATTTAAAGGTGTAGTGATGCCCAGCTAGTTAGCAATGGAATAGACATCCTAAAAAGGCTAGTTCTTTCATGGGTTTAGCTTGCAGAGACTTTTCTTAGGCCCAGGCAAACACATCCATTGATTAGAACAGTTCAACTTAGAAAAAGAAAACAAACCCATGCATCAGTTAACAAACATAGGTGGAGAACCACAAACTGAGTTGTGATGGCCATGTTTACTCATATCCTGGACAGGATATGAAACGTGAGAGAGAGAGACTGGATGGGGAAATGACCTCAGGTCGGATTCCAACTCAGGTCCCTGGATTTAGAGTATGACGCCTTTGCCCACTGAGCCATGTTGTCCCACAGTGTTTCAACACAAAGTACTTGCTTGCTTACTGTATATCCCAAAGTGCTGTTGACGTGCAGGTTGGCACCTTGCGTGGAAGCCGCCCTCAACTGTGTATAATTGTGTCTTGCTGTGTGTGTGTATGAGTGTCTGTATGAATGCCCTGCAGTGCATTGTGAGTGTGACCAATTTGGCACCCAAACCCCCTGAGGTGAATTCCACATGAACATAGGCAATCACATTCTGTTTGTTGCATTGTATAGAAGGCCAGCATCTTTGTTATGAATGTGAACATGCTGGTTTATAGACTGCCTGCCTTTCAAGACTGAGCTGTTAAGAGAAGGAGAGAATTAGGCCCATCATGTGGAATAGGGAGAGAGGAATCTATGGAGGGTCTAAATAAATACAAGTAACCTTTACACAAGTAACAATTCTTTTCAGTTCCCATATCTTGATCCTTAAACTTCTTCTTTTTTTTCCTTATTCCTTATTTAACCACGCTATGGTTTGGGGTGAGTGAAATGTGCCGTAGTGACAACAGCTCTGTGACACACTTCCATTTCCTTCAAGCTTTTAGCTAAGACTATTAAAACATTTTCAGCTGGCTCTCTCTAGTCAAAATCATACTCTATAAGCAGAAGGCCATAGCTTATTAACAAACCGAAGACCCCAAACCATCAAAATCTATTTCTCTATATGTAAGTCCAGTTATTTGTATTTATGTTTTCTGCGCTCTATAAACAACAAACCACAACAAGGAGTCACATCAAGGAGTGACTAAAGCAATGGAAGACGTGCCTAAAACAGAGGTATTTGATTGGCTAAAAATGGTCCTATCAAAGCAGAGATGTCTCACTGCATAGACCAATGGAAGAATAGTATTAAAACAGAAGTGTTTCACTGCCTAGACCAATTAAAGAATAATGTTAAAACAGAGGTGTCTGACTGACTAGACCAATGGAAGTTGAAGTCCTGTGTGTGTGTGTGTGTGTGTGTGTGTGTGTGTGTGTGTGTGTGTGTGTGTGTGTGTGTGTGTGTGTGTGTGTGTGTAGAACAGAGGTGACTCACTGTTTGTGTCTGGAGAGCTGAGGAGGGCCAGGACCAGATAGAGTGTTGCTCCTCTCATCTTCTCTTTTTTCCCTCCTCTTCTATCCTCCTCTCTTCTTCACTTTTCTCTACTGTTTTCTCTTGTTTGTTCTTCTCTTCTGTCTCCTCTCTCTCTCTCTCTCTCTCTCTCTCTCTCCCTCTGCTTCCTAATCCACTCTCTCTTCTGTCTGGGAGTATAATATCTCTCCTCTCCTCCACCAGTCTACAAATAGAGAGGAAAACCTCTGCATATGTACCAGGAAGGCTTCTGATTGGTTGACACACAGGACATTTTGACAGAAGGGTAAATCTTGACCTATCTCAGGCGAGGCTGGGAGGTGAGTAGGCGTTGCTGCTCACTAGTCAGTGGATCCCTGCAATATATCAGAAAGATTATGAATGTGTGAGAGATAGAAAGTGTTTGTGTGTGTGTGTGTGTGTGTGTGTGTGTGTGTGTGTTTGTGAGGATGTTGATTCTTCAGCAAAGTAACAAAGTTTTGAAAACAAGAATGAAACCAAACCATGGCAACCAGTGGCGGAGCTAGACTTTTGTACTTGGGGTGGCCAAGGATATTTCAGGGGGTCCAATGAATATGACAAAAAAAAAGTAGTCTTCCCATCTTTGTGCACATGACAGCATATGGTACGCGCGCGCGCGCACACACACACACACACACACACTTGCTCAAAACCCCTCTCATTTTCACCATTGACAGTATTACTCAGAATTAAAAATAGGTCTTTACTCATGCAACCATATAGATCATATCCCTGAAGTGAATAGCTTAATATAAGCTACAGGAGCATGTCAAGCTATTGATCTGATGAATGTTGTAATGCAGGCTATGATCAAGGTTAATCATTCATTTCTTTAATTGTCTGGTGAAGCATTTGGCTAGCAACCAGTAACATTGCAGGTTCTACAAGTTCAGATCGTGTGCCTTCACATATTCTACAGCCTAGAATTATACAAATGCTGTGCAGTTGATCAGAGAAAAGGGTTTTTACGGAAGTAATGCAATATGCTTAATAGTTAAATGTAACTAATTTAAAAGTTGATTTTCTAACGAACTATTTACCACAGCAATTAGTTAGTAGTATCATTTGAAACCACTTGAAATGCACTTTATTTTGATGTGCATATTGTGCATGTTTGACAAATGCTGTGAGAGCAGTGTAGGCTAATGGAGAAAAAGTTGATGTTTTGGATGCAGAATAACGGAATTAACTTGCGTTAAGCATTAATTTACTTGCGTGCTGCTGTCAAGCCACTGGCAAATCACCCCATGTGAAAATTCAGATTATGTAGGCTACTTTTATTTGACAGCCTCTACAAAAGATATAGATGTAGATGTTGCCTATGTAATGAATAGTCTCTATAGACTATAGTGCAAAGCAATTCATCGATCAGAAATTTCGGTTTTGGATGTAAGAAGCACGCCATTTTAGCACGCTAGTTTGAGACAACATTGATGCCTTGATTGATTTCAAATAGCTATTTAATGTCACTGATAGCTTGCACCTTATATACTGTACCTTATATTACAGTACGCTGTATCTTGCAAAGGCACAATGTAGCCTATCCATGTAAATGTTGATGGTCACATGCATGACTGAGGGCATCTTCCTGATGCACAGCAGGATTGAGAACAGATAGCCTATCTTTCACCTTTAAAGACCTGTTGTTTAAAAATTAGGCCTACATCACAGTGATATTTTCTCAGGCTGACTCAAGTGCTGCATGAGCTCTGACTATTGCTCTCTGGTTCAAAAAAGGCGTTTCTTACAGACGTGCGCTGAAGTGAACTGTCAATCATCAGTAGCGAATGAAGGAGCGGGTGGGAAATGGTGGGGGGGGCACCTGGGGTGGCCAATCACGTTCCAGGGGAGGCTAGTGCTACCCCTGCCACCCCTCTGGCTCCGCGCCTGATGGCAACATGAAGTCTAGATCAGGGTGAAGTCTAGATCAGGGGTCTCTAACAGGTAAAAATGATCAGGGGTCTCTAACAGGTAAAAATGTGGATGCTCTAAATGGAGTTGTGGAGTCTAGATCAGGGGTCTCTGAAGAGAGAAGACTGAAGCCCATGATAGCCTATTGGCTTCGGTGCTAACAGGAGTTGCAGCATTCTGTCTTGTTCTGTTTTGTTGTTTGTTCTGTTCTAGTGTGTATAGGCTACTGTGTATAGCCTACTGTCCTGTTCTGTTTTGTTGTTGTTTTTTAGTCTTATTTTAATATGAAACCATTATAGCTGCTGTCTTGGCCAGGACTCCCTTGGAAAAGAGATTTTGAATCTCAATGGGATTATTTCCTGGTAAAATAAAGGTTAAATAATGAATCTTACTAAAGATTGATTTTTGTTGGTTGGTTTTCCCAGCTCTAGATATCCAAACGCAATGAATGGAAACTCATTGAAATATAAAGTAGACTGTTTATCAACATTCATCAACCATAGACAGCAGAGCTAAGTTTCCACATGGTTGAAGCTATTTGGTTTTATTTTTATTTTAAATTATGTTTTTTTATTAGATCAAATAACTGGAAAATAATAATGATAGATTTCAGTAGGCTACTATTATCGACGTTTTAATCAAACTTCCTGCATACTGATTGGTTGGCGGTCTTTCTGGAAACAGGAAGTGGATTGTTTGTTTGGGCTCGCATCGTGTGTGCAAGAGCAGCAGCAGGGACCAAAGAGCGACATCGGTTGTCAGTCTGTCATTGGCGTTTGTATTTAACATGCCGAGTCTTCATCGTTCAAAGACCCAAGAGAAACCGTAAGTTGCACTTCTACACGTAAACTTGTGTCGCTATTCTTACTGTCGCTTAAAGTTTAACAGTGTCGCTGCTGTTACTGCCGCTTAAAGTTTAATAACGTTACCGTTAGTGTCGCTGCTGTTACTGCCGCTTTTGAAGTTTTGACAGCTGACCCCAACCTGCTAACGTTACACTCGTAACTCAACGTTAATGCTAGAATCTTAAAAGACGAGCCGTTGTTGTCAAGTAGCCGATTTATTTGTGCTTTAACTTCTCAAAACGCCTTTCTATTTTAATTTCAACACCATTCCGTTTCCCTAGTAGCCTAAAACTTATCGGACGGTTGTCTATGATAAAGTGTGTGTGTGTGTGTGTGTGCGTGTGTGTGTGTGTGTGTGTTGCAGTGCGTGTGAACTACAAACTGTGTCTCTGAAGAGTCCTTTGGGTCTCATACACGTGAGCAGCTGCAGAGAAGGAATACACACCAT
>JAODXP020001902.1:2500-5000 GCA_027497455.2 Sardinella longiceps | reverse complement strand
CACACACTAAAACACACACACACACACACACACACACACACACACACACACACACACACACACACATACTAAAATACACACACACACACATATGCTGAGATACACACTCACACACACACACACACGGTTAAATACACACACATACAGTACAATATAGATTACCTAGATTAAGCTTTTTGGACGTAGAACTAGATTTAACCACAACTATATTTTTATGTTGCCACTGTTAGTTAATCAAGTTAATGTAGTTGGGTTTACACAAAAATCAACCTGTTTTCTGTTTGGTATTTTTGTAAGATGTTTATGTGTCTCTGTGCCAAGGTTGCTTGTGTGAATGTCTGTGTTCCTTTTGAAATCTGTTGAATAAATAGTTAAGTATGCCTTGCTATGTGTGTGGTGTGTTTTTGGTTGCATGTGTGATCACCAGTAATGAACATATTTATTAAAATAGAATTTAAACTTCTACTGGTAGATCTGGAGCAATATTCTAGTTTTATGTGTTCTGTTGCTACTCTTTTCGCCTCCACGCCACAAGGTGGCACTACTTCAGTACTTCAACCGGAAATTGCGCTTTGAGGTTCAAGCTAACCAAACGGAACAACTCGACTGGAGGCCGCAAACATAAACATCTCCGCTTCATCTTCAAGACCGAGAAAGAGCTTATGGGGAAAATTTAAATAGTATTAGAATTATCACCGTTTCTAATCTTGCTAACGTATTCGACTACAGAAAGGTAAGTGGAATGGCTGCATTTGCACTTCCAGTAACGTTTTCTAATGGCGTTAAGCTTTTCTGTAGCTAGCTAGCAGCTAACGTAACCAACAAAACAACGTTGCGTTAACGTAAGAGATGTTGAGGCCTGTAGTCTTGTGCCGGAGGGCGATTGCATGTTTATCGTGCCACTGCTAACCTTCCTCTTTTTGAATGTTAAAATCAACCTTTTAAAGGATCTTCCTTTATCTGCCAAGGTGTCCAGCTAAGTAGCTAACGCAAGGCTATCTATCGATAGCTAGCTAGTAACGTCTGCAGCTGTGGGTGTCCTCGCTAACGTTATGCTCTAAGACAGTCATGCTAGATAATTGTGTGTGTTAAGACCAAAGGTTTGAGAAGTAAGATGAGTTAAAGATATATCACGGTAACGTCAACATTACTTCATGTTTTCTCCATGATGTTGGTCACTGTCTTGTAGAGGTTTTTGAATCATTAACGTCAGGATTGAGTCTGGATACGCGGTCCCATAGTAGCTATGGTAACGCTGTCGCTATGGTATAAGTGTCATTGTATATAAGTGTCCTTGTTTAGCAGCCTATTCCTGTATAAGTGTCCTTGTTTAGCAGCCTATTCCTGTATAAGTGTCCTTGTTTAGCAGCCTATTCCTGTATAAGTGTCCTTGTTTAGCAGCCTATTCCTGTATAAGTGTCCTTGTTTAGCAGCCTATTCCTGTATAAGTGTCCTTGTTTAGCAGCCTATTCCTGTATAAGTGTCCTTGTTTAGCAGCCTATTCCTGTATAAGTGTTCTTGTTTAGCAGCCTATTCCTGCATTAGTGTCCTTGTTTAGCAGCCTATTCCTGCATAAGTGTTCTTGTTTAGCAGCCTATTCCTGCATAAGTGTCCTTGTTTAGCAGCCTATTCCTGCATAAGTGTCCTTGTTTAGCAGCCTATTCCTGTATAAGTGTCCTTGTTTAGCAGCCTATTCCTGCATAAGTGTCCATGGAACAGCTGCCTTCAGGCTTTCTAATGATAGGCTGTTCTAAGCACCATTCCAGTGCGCTGTATCGACGCTCAACACAGGCGTGCAGAGAATCTGGCATTCAGAGACTCACTCAGTATTAGCAAATACATCTGAACACATGGAGATTGCTCCGCTGATGTGTGTGTGTGTGTGTGTATGTGTGTGTGTATGTGTGTGAGACTCAATATTAGCAAATACATCTGAACACATGGAGATTGCTCCGCTCGTGTGTGTGTGTGTGTGTGTGTGTGTGTGTGTGTGTGTGTGTATTTGGTGAGACTCAGTATTAGCAAATACATCTGAACACATGGAAGTTGCTCCGCTCTGTGTGTGTGTGTGTGTGTGTGCATTTGGTGAGACTCAGTATTAGCAAATACATCTGAACACATGGAGATTGCTCCGCTCGTGTGTGTGTGTGTGTGTGTGTATTTGGTGAGACTCAGTATTAGCAAATACATCTGAACACATGGAGATTGCTCCGCTGATGTGTGTGTGTGTGTGTGTGTGTGTGTGTGTGGTGAGACTCAGTATTAGCAAATAAACATCTGAACAAATGGAGATTGCTCCGCTGATGTGTGTGTGTGTGTGTGTGTGTGTGTGTGTGTGTGTGTGTGTGTGTGTGGTGAGACTCAGTATTAGCAAATAACATCTGAACAAATGGAGATTGCTCCGCTGATGTGTGTGTGTGTGTGGTGAGACTCAGTATTAGCAAATAACATCTGAACAAATGGAGATTGCTCCGCTGATGTGTGTGTGTGTGTGTGTGTG
>JAODXP020001900.1:0-25955 GCA_027497455.2 Sardinella longiceps | reverse complement strand
TAACCTGCCAGATGCTTTGTAAATGTCACATCTAGAATGGTTTTAATGAGTTTTCTGATGTGTTATATTTCTGTGTAGGTAAGCCACATCAGAGTCCACTTCTGAACCTGGTACTATTTGGAGAGCACGGCTCTGGGAAAAGTACCTGTGGAAACATCATCCTGGGGCAGAGGGCTTTCAATGTAAAAAGTGAATGGTTCAATGTGTTTGCTGACCGTGTTACCACTACTGCCTGTAAAATGAAATTAAAGTCTATCCGTGGAACAATGGTGAAAGTCATTGACACTCCAGACTTCTTTGATTACAGCCTGAATGTCCCAGAAAGACACCTTAAAGATTGCAAAGACCTGTTTCAGGTTGGCCTGTGTGTGTATTTGCTGGTCATTCACATTGACACCAGTATACATATTCATTTAGGAATGCAGCAGTTAGGGAAATTACAGAAGGCACTGGATACCACCCTCAAGTATAAAACAATAAGCCTCTTTACGCATGGGGAAGAACTGGGATCTCTGCATATTGATGACTTTGTCAAAAGTAGACCAGAACTGATGGCTTTTTTTGGTAATTGTGGAAATAACAGATACCAGGTGTTTAACAACAAGGATAATGCAAAAGCAAAGGAGCAGGCAAATGAACTATTGGGAAAGATTGCTAGCTTGTGCTGGAGACAGATGGAGTTAAAGTCTTCACAAAAAAAGATGTTGAAGATGACAATTGTGTAATAAGCTAGTGGCTGTGAACATTTCTTTTACTGATGTGTAAAATGTCTAATGTTACAAAGCAGGGTTTTATGCAGAACATGATTTAAAAAGAGTCTTTTGTAGGCATTAACTAGCTGCTGAAATTGACTGCACACTAGCCAGTGATTTTACAACTTTGGTATCTCTTGATGTGAATAGTTACTGAGCAAAGCAAATAGAGTTTATAATTCATATACAATAACTTACTTATAATAATGACTAATTCAGAGGTAATATTGGAGAAATTAGACCATGAAGAAAATATTTTTTAATGACAAATGACTATTACCTCATTAATTTGCTTTACATGTCAATCAGGAGGTAGTTAAAGATATTGGAATAAAAGTAGCATCAGATAGCATCAGAACTTACCGGTATTTAAACTGTTCAGTTTTATATATCGTTGAGAATTCACCCTTTTAAATCTCATTTTTTAGATCAATCTTGAACCACTAGTCCTTATTAAACATTCTTCGCAAGCACTTTGGGATACAATCTGGGTATTATAAATGCGCTATATAAATAAACTTAACTAACTAACTACAGTAGGTTGATAGCCCACACATCAAGCTGAAGCATGCAGCGTATTTGCTTAAGTCTGCAAACCACATATATGTGTAACAGGGTTGGATATGTTTCACTGAATTCGCCGCCGCTCTTGTTCAACTCTGCATTTGTATCTTTTCTGTACAGTCACACAGGGGTGTGGTTTTTCCCATGCTGGAACCCTTATGTTTTTATGCTACCTTCACTATTTTGCCTCTTGTGTGAATGATTTGAGGCAGAGGTATGTGGAATTTTGTTATGCACTATTCTTATTTTGTTATTTCTGTATGGTCTTACTTAGTTCTTGTGCACGCACTGAATATTGTTGATTTGTATTTACAGTGCACATTGGTAAATTTTCTCACGCTACAGTGAGCTAGAAGCTGGAAAGGGGAAACAACCTCTGTTATATATTATGCTGATTTTTCATATTATGCTGATTTTGTTTGGTACAATCACAATTGCTTTCTTTTAGGCCTATTCTTTTTTTAAAACATTGTAATCATGAAATCATTGCATTCTACCACTGAGGAATCATATTTACCTTTTTATTAGTATATATTATATGCAACAATTTTATAATGTTGACTTAATCTCACATCATAATAAAGACTGTGTCTCAAATCAAGCACTTCTGTCAGTGCACTGCAATGTACTGTAGTCCTCAGTCAGTGTGCACTGTGATACTGTACATTTTCGACATTCAGTGTTGTTTCAAATGAATCACTGCTTGGCTTAGGTTATTACTGTCAGAATAGTATTAGTGCTTAGTTATGTGCATGAAATATTCAACCCACTGTTTAACCAGATCATTCAGTTCTAACTGTGTAAATATGAGATTGATATCTTTTTTCAAAGATGAAGAAATGGAGAGTGCTGCGTTGGGTCAATTGTTTGAAGAAAAGTTTAAAATTAAAATAAAGGATTTTTAACCTTTTTCACCTATAATCAGTGTGCCTCTGATTTTTAAGACTATCACCTGCAACAAGCCTACTGTTGAGGCCTTCATTCTCTGAAGATAGTCACTAGTCAAATACTAAATATATATCTTTTTTCTTCCGAGTTTGAATATAACTCCAGTTCACAGTAGTTGAGTTGTAAAATAAAAACGGCTATTTTGTGTTGATGAGCGCCCATTCATCAAATGGTCTAATTTCTCCAATATTACCTCTGAATTGGGCAGATCGACAACTGCACAGCACAAAGACCATTACAGTACAGTAATAATCAAAATACACACATGCCGTTTTCACATTTCTTCTAAAAGTTTTTTTGGGGAAATTGAGTGGGGTTCAGCTTTGTTTGTTCTCACTGGGAACCATTAGTAGAACCCATGAGTAGCTGAAGGAGTACACCAGTGTTATAGAACGTAACTTTGGAAGCTGTCAATCTAGCACATAGAGTTCCATGTTGAGTAATGCCAGAGATACTTTAGAACTGGTCTCTGCTAAGGCTTATAGTCATCTTTTAGTGAAAATAACAAGGTGTTTGGGGACATTCTGTGTGGACACAGTCCAATATACTGTAGTCTGTGATAAAGTCTGTGGTTTTGATCAGATTTGCAATTTGTGCATAAGGGGCTTGAGATTCTTCCCATTTTGTATAGCAGTGGCTATACAAACTATTTGAACCTAACCTCGTATCCAAATGCTGACACATCTTCTAATGAGTTTTAACATTAGACAAAACCAATATAAAAATGCGTATTTCCAGTTGTTGACCTTGCTCATAAGTCACCTATTTTTTTAACATATTAATACACCCACATGCAACATACTGCCTTTCAGGTTAAACCTCAGAATCCACATATTTGTTGTATTATGTTGTACCATAAACAACATCTAAGTCTCAGGGATTGCATGTTTTGTCACAGAGTGAAAAAAAATGCTGTCTTGAATCCACAACATTATTTGGGGAAAAGCACCTGATGATGCCTAATTATTGACTGGTAGATGGGTGCCATTAAGTGGTCGACAAGAAACTAATATGGGTACGTACAAGAAGCTCCTGACCCTTTCTGTGGGTAAAGTTTTTGCTCTCACTGTAAAGTATGACCTTTTCATTCAATCTAATATGCTACTTGTGATGGCAAAGTGACGAGTGATGGCTGCGAAATAAGGGGTAGGCCAGTTGTTAGAGATCCACACATTTGGCTTTTGGGAGAGATGTTGTTAATTGTGAGTAACAGATTGTGTAGTTCTAGTCTTTTCCTGATCTACTTCAGAGAGTCAGAGTTCAGGGTGTCACTACCAAGAGTGGACCACTTGCCATCAAGGACCCTAGGTCAGATAAGACATTGATAATTTGTCTTTTTGTTCCCTTCTTTTTATTGTCCATAATGTCATCAATAGGCCTACATAAAAATAATAAGTCGTATCAAATCCAGGGGAGTGCATGTAACCTGAAATGTGTAAATAATTTGCTCATAGTAGAGATCAGAAGAAACCAATCACATATCATTTGCAGACAGATCTAAGTATAATTTATTATCCAGGTATGATTTTGGAAATACAATATGAATGGTTTTCATAAGAGTTTATGAAGTGTTGGTACTTAAGATAATAAAGATTATGATTTTAAGTCATATAATGTATGTATACATTTGAAAGTAACTCTTTAGATAAATGTTTAAACTGAGAAATGGACAATAACACCAAATATATGTCTCTGTCAAAATATTGAAAATAGGATACCCTAAGGGATGGCACATTATTCTCTCCTCACTGGTTTGTAAAAAGTTAATTTTACAAAATTGGAAAAGTCAAGAAGAAGAAGAAGTCCCTTTTTTGAAAAGTGGAAAAAACATGAAATATTATTTAATATCTGAAAGAACTATGTCGCAGGACAAGCAATGCAGAAAAACTATTTAATAATGTATGGACTAAAATATATGAAGCATGAGATCAACAAGCTATTAAGGGGACAATATGTAGTAAGGTGATGACCCATGACTGTGGAGTATGAATGAGAGAGGTGGTGTAGAATGGGGTTATGAAAGTGTGTATAACAGTGTGGAAATGTGTGTAGAGAGAATGATGGTAGCTGTGTGGGCGGGAGAGGGGTGATTTAGGAGAAGGCACTACATTGCACTATACTTGCACTTTATAGCCATCAACAACCTATGGCCTTGCACTTTAGCCATCATCCTCCTCTGGCTTTTACTACTAATTCCTTTTTGGTAACACTTAACATCACAGCTCGGTAATAAGAGGGTAGTTTTGAGGTAATAACATGGTGATTTTGTAATAAATCATAATTACTCACATCCCTGAGTAATAACCGAATAATAACTGAAAAATTACTGACTAATTTATGTTATTACTAAATGGTAAATGGACTGTATTTATATAGCGCTTTTCTACTCCTACGAGCACTCAAACACTTTACAATATATACCTCACATTCACCCATTCACACACCGGTGGCAGAGGCAACCATGCAAGGCACCAACCTGCTCACCGGGAGCAATCTGGGGTTAGGCATCTTGCTCAAGGACACCTCGATGGGTTCAGGCGGAGTGGGGGTGCCACCATCGTCCCACTATTTGTTGAGGCAAAAAGTCAGTAGCCAAATGGTATTAACAAGGAATTACTTATGTGTTATGGTGAGATTTGGTTATAGAAGTAATGAAATGGTAAGATCATGTATTCATTGCTAGTAATTACCAAGTAATTACCTATTTCATTTCATAAAAATTACACAGAATCAGGGCTGTAAAAAATATTTTATGCCTATTTCAATTTCATTACAGTGTAACAATGGATCAAATTACATTGGATCTTGAATGGGTTCCATTTACTGTGATAGAAACATATTAAGACAACATGATAGGAACATATTAAGACAACATGATAGGACCATGATGAACCAAACATGATATACAATTTTGACCTTAATATTAAAGTAAATATAGATTATGCTAATTAGCATAGCCAACATAGCCAAATACACAAGCCGAAACCTCATATAAACAAGCAGCTGAAAATAAAAATAAAACTCCACCCTGAAAACTTTGTTTATATCTTCACCATTTTGGGCCCAGTTCCCCAAAACATTCTTATCGCGAAGTAGTTCTTAACCTATAAATTGAAACAGGCAATAATGTATTTTGCAGCCCTGATTCCATGTAATTCCTGTAAAAGTACATAGGTAATTACTAGAAATTAACACAGGATTTTACCTCTTCGTTACAATATTTTAAGTCATACCATCAACACTTATCATAATAGTAAGAAAGTAATTCCCTATTATTAGCATTTTGTTCTTTATTACTCTTAAGAAATAGTATTTATCGTTCAAACATAAAATGGACATTTTTCACAGAAAAACTATCACAAAATACAGATACATTCCTTTTATATGTTGATATACTTGGCCAATAAAATATGATTTTGAGGTGCGTATATGAAAGACGTGTGTGTGTGTGTGTGTGTGTGTGTGTGTGTGTGTGTGTGTGTGTGTGAAGGGTAGAAAATGTGAAAAAAGAACAAGCTCATTGTACCATAGCTGTATAACTGAATATGTAGAAAATCTCTGATGTGAATTTATTTTCTGTAACTTGACCTACAATTTTGTAAAAAAAAAAAAAAAAAAAAAAAAAGGAATGGCAGCCTATAACCAGATGATCACCGCCGCCCTTTTAACAAAGAGATTAGGGATCGACCGATAATCGGCCAGGCCGATATTTTTGGCCGATATTCCGCATTTTTATGGTTATCGGTATCGGCCATTTTTTCCACCGATAAGCCGATAACATACATTTTGCAGCCGTTCTGTCCCTAACGCAGCCTCCACTGCCTGCACTCACAACTCTACAGCAATGTCCCGCCCACCACACCATCTGATTTGTTAAGCACAACGAATCAGCCAATCAACACCGGAGGCTAAACGCTGTGAAAGTCTGTTTCGAGGAGGTAAGCAGGTGTGCTGTCACCGCAAGAAGTCACAAACCGCTACACGAAAGTTGCAAAAGCACGACATTACAATGTATTTGGAGTCATTAAATGCATCGATGATCTACTACTCGTGAACATGACACACACTGCACCTGTGTAGCCAGGCTTACTTTGGAAGGCAGCAACAGAAATAGCATCTTATCGGTCCCAATGAAACTGTCATAAAGCAAACAGTCTCACCATTTGCTAAACGTAACGTAGGCTAATTTTAAAATCCCCATTTGGCGACGTTACGCTTGTGAATGTGTAAATTCTATACGAAGAGTTGGATAGCAGCCATAGAGAGAGATAGCCAAGGGAAGCCGAAATTAAACGTAACGTGTTGTGCAGGCTGATTATCCGTTTAGCGTAAGCCAACACAACAGGCTATTTATTGAGAATTTAAAACTCACTAGCGAAATAAATGTGCCAGTGGTAAAGCCGTTCATGATAAATCCCCGAAGGTGATAACTTGTCAGGAAGTCATAACGTGACTCGATCTCGTGTCCTAAAAGCACATTGCTTTTGTACATAAATAGGTAACTTTATTATTTGAAGTGCTATTTGAACATCAAACATGGCAGTGTCATCCTCCTAGCTAAGTTCTCTTTCTCTCTCTCTCGTCTCACCCTCCTTCCCCCTCCCTCTTCATGCACGCTCACACACGGGAGCCTACACACACACGCAGACAGACACGCTGCCCAGCCTATGAAAATAAATGCCAACTTAATTGATCGACGTAGGGGTGATCCTCTCCAGTGGTGGAAGCTACAAGAGGGCCGTTTCAAGCTTCTGTCCAAAGAGGCTAGAAAGTTTCTCTGCTCACCGCCCTCATCTGTACCTAGCGAGCGGGTCTTTAGTGAGATCTCCGCTATCTACACCAAAAACAGGAACCGCCTCACTGGAAATCATGCGGAGCAACTGTGCTTCCTCCACTACAATATTATCCTTCTTAATTGGGAATACTAGGCCTGGACATTAATATCATTCAAAAATGGTTACTTGTGAAATTGTTCTAATATAATAACAACAGGGAGTGAAATTTATGTTTGATTTTAAATTAAAGAAAAATGCTGCAGGCAGCTCCCTGCTCTTTCCTTTTTCATTTACTGTAGGCTACTGTACTGTTTCTGTTTACTGTGAATTTTTACAATTAAACATAGGCTTAATAGATTTGAATTGAGGTTTGTGTCAGTTCTATTTTTACTTTCACATGAATTATAATTTTTACATTTATCGGTTGCACATATCGGTTATCGGCTTCCCAATTTCATAATTATCGATATCGGTATCGGCCTTGAAAAAACCATATCGGTCGATCCCTAATCGAATTATACCAGAATGTGCCCATATACATGGATAGTGAAGAGGTGCCTCTTAACGCCTCTGGTCCAAATGCAATGGCTCTACTCCAAAGTCACCAGTACCAAATTATCTATAAGTGGGTATCAAAGGGAGGAGGGGGTGGAACCTGTCTCAATATATGTTTACTGAGATATGAGTCCTCTGCTTTCAAAAAAAGTATCACTCATTGAGGTTGGTTGGTTGGTTGGTAGGTACGCTGATAGGCGTAAAGTCATCACAGCACCTGAAAACCCCAGAAAGAAAGTACTACGGTAACTTTTCAGGTGCTGTGATGACTTTACGCCTATCAGCGGTGCTTTGCCTGTGCTTTCGCCTGAATATAGTCCCAAGACTTTGTCACTCCTAGGCAAACCCTTCGTGATAATGGCATTGGCATTTGTACTCGGTTTGAATGTACAGGTGAAAGTAAAATCTTGAGTTCATTTATGACTATTTTGAGAACGACTGGCTAAATGGAAACTCCAAATTACGGCGCTCTATGCTAAGCTAAGCTAACGCTGTGCTTTTGGATACGGAGAACCAAGGGGTGAAAGAAAAACACTTTTGGTCACTTATCCAACTCGGGAATATGGTAAGAGACTAAATTTCGTTTTGGGGTGGCCTATTCCTTTAAAGGTGCCACATGAGTTCCTGCATGTTTTTCTGAGCAATTTCATTTTATGAATACACTATACAAAACTCCAGTCTCGGGAGACAACACAGGCTTTAAAACTCAAAGAAACATACAGCCTACAATTTGAAGTCTACCAATGTTACACATTAAACATTTCTGGTGCGCACATGAAAGTTTTGGGGTTTCTGGTTTCAGGTGAGCATAAGATTGGTGTAAACTTAACTCTACAGGAACTCTAAAAATTCAGGTCAATTCCATTTTAGGCACCAGATTTGCATACTTTAAAGTAATTGTGTATCCGTTTACTTTTGTCAAAATGCATAGCCGTTACGCAAAATTCAAAGAGGTTGGCAGGTCTGAAATTCCATAGGGTTAAGCAGTGACATACCTGGAGGCAGACAGGGATGGTTGGTAAGCTGAATCTGAAGAGGTGGGGCTGAGGAAGTCAAGAATATCAGACAATATTTCAGTTATTACAATCCTACCACATTTCACACTGACAATGTACTGCTCAGACCATGGAAGCCTTTGTGCCACAGCCATGTGAGGTAACACACAGTAAAAATGTAATTATACATGACATTTGACAAACTGTCAGTGACATTTTCCATTAAGTTTGTCTGTTCTGCCTTAACTTATCTTGTGGGTAGTTGGTGATCCCTCAAGTTACCCATGCTTAGCAACATGCACCCATGCCCCACAAGTACAATTGTATCTGGTCAATCTAACACTTGTCAGTTCTGTAAATATCGGAACTAAATTTGACATCAGCTTTGTATGAACCCATGAATAAACTTTTGAAATAGTTTTCTGAATAACTCAAATGAACCTGATCAGCTAGACCAGTCTGGCTATTCAGAGCCATGATATGCACAGAATACATGGTTAATGTACCGGTAGACCTCAGGATACAGTTTGGTCAATGAGTATTTGATCACATACTGATTGTGAGGTCGCAGTAGCCTGACATAGCCCGCCCATAATACGAATGTTCATACGTATGATGGTCTGGGCACGGTCCTCTGGGGCTTGTTTACATCGGTAGAGAGTCTACCGGCCAAACAGCGAAGCTGATAAGACGAGCTGTCCAATCGTTTCAAACCAGAAGTGAATGCCCTCCCCCCGCAGTATAATCGTGTCAGGTTAAAGAACCTCCAGACCATGAATACGGATGAACAGCAGTATTATGGTCGGGCTATGTCAGGCTAAGGTCGCAGCCCATTGCGCGTGCTCACCGCGGCTGCTTTAAACTTTCAGAGGGTGTTTAGCCTACTGTTGCACTCATGTCTAATGATCATGTGTTAATGTCAATCTTTTCATACCATGTTACTGTTGTGTGCTTAGTTTATGTGTGTCTAGATGGGTGCACAAATAATGTTGCCATAATACATAATACTCGTGGTCCTAATGTTTTTGGGAGAATATCATCACTGTGTGTGGTTGTGTGAATTCAAAACCAGTGTAGGCTAAAAATGTATTAACTGGAATTAAAAGCATTTTGGTCTCAGTGCATACGTTTTCCTAGTCTGGCAACCCCAATTTTACTTTAACTCAAGCACTGCAAAGTAAAGAGTTGCTATCTGGCAACCTTACATTCCAGCGCCTATGCTAAGCTACAGCTAAAATAAAGCTAAAATTGGGGTTGCCAGACAGGGAAAATGCATGCATTGAGTGCAAAATGCTTTTACCAACATGTAAATTATGTAACAATTATGTAACTCTAGGTAAGAGGGTAAATAACCCAATTTCCACCCAAAGGTGGAATATTCCTTTAAATGTTCTGCAATATGAACAAAGGTTCCACAACATGTGTTCTGTAAGCTATGCTAAAACTCTTCAGCATTTTCTCTACAGTAGCCTAGGCCTAACAGTTAAATAAAATATTTAATGTAAATCTCAACTCAAACAATATGTAATCAATAGTCTACAAAATTAAAGTTTAGGCTATTGCCACTTAATGGCTTTGATTTTATCCTGTTTGTTATAGCCTAAAGAAAACTCCATAACTGCTGTCTTTCTCAGACCGTTTCTTGCTTGGTATGAGAGTGAGTAGCCTATGTGCGAGATTATGAAATGGACTCAAATGACAAGATCATATGACATTTCATGACCGAATACTAATAAAATAAAAAATAAAACAGGCAACTGCAATAACAGCACCTAAACCACCTTTTATGGCCATTGTGGAGGCACTGCGTCAAGTTTATCTACAAGACCAATGTGATTGGTTTTGGATTCCTACTAAGCTGTCGTGAGATTATTTAATGTTAATAGGAGACAAAAGAGTTTCCATTACATACTACTGTTTTTTTCCATTCACAGGTCAGATAAGAGATTGTGAACTACTATGTTCCCTTAACTTTTTCAACATTAGATAAGAGTTAACATTAGTTTTTAACATTGGTTAAGGAGTAGATTTCAGGTCTAAAAATTTTTATTCCTTAAAATACAGGGGACCATAACTATTTGAATTCATGTGTGAAACTCCCATAAAGGCCATGATGCTATGCATTCTGATAAACCTCCCTTGGCCTTCCTCTAGTAACAAATTGATCCTCAAACCAGATTCAAACCACAATCGTGTGTTTGTTGTCCTTATTCGTAATGTCCATTTGTAATGTGTGCACTTGTGTATTCAGATCAGAAATACCAGATGTCTCCGGCATGAATAGGCTGTCCAAGTTCTCCTTTAAAGTCTGTAGACTGTGTTATACTTATACTTATGGAAAAATTTCGATTTTTACTTTCTATACTTTCTATACTATACTTATATGCATTCTGGACAAAAATAAAATATGCTTTGAATGCACAGATTTTGGTGTGAATCAGCCATCACACACCACTAGCTATAAAACAAGCTGCAATGTGAGGTTCTCTGAGTTAGTTTGTGATGTCTCTGCTGCTTACTTTCCCACTTCCCTGCAGAGGTCAGGTGGAGAGTCCATTGACCCGTCACTCTTCATTGATGGTGCACTGGACACAGCGGAGTCTTGTTCCTCCATGATGTTCCTATGGGAATCAGACAAGTCACATCTAAAGCATGAAAAGGCAAGTTGAATTCATGAGTTTAGCTGTTTAAAATCTGCCTACCTGTTATATCCTGGTCAGATTTCACAGTTTCTCATTATTGTCAGTGAAACACATCTTAAAGGAGCCCTTCCTGACTTCCTTTCCATCATTTGTAGAGACCAGAGAAAGATGACTGTGAGGAAAAACAAGACTCCATAAAACACTGGTTTATGTTGGCCTAATACTCTTGTGTATATAGTGGTAAAGTACTGGTAAAATAAGCAAGTAAGTAAAATTCATTTGTATTGAACATTTATATCCGAAGTACTTTACACTCATCCAACGATGGATACAATAGAGGGGAGAGATCCATTCAGAAATCACACACAATATCAGTGGCTATATTCTTATATGGATGTTCAAAGTAAAGTAATAAAAGGTTGACTTTACGCACACATGAGCGCACCAGTCATGGGTCGTGTAGCAACTGCATGGGAAAATGTTGTGGGGTTTTGTAATGAAATCATTTAGTTGCCTACTGATACACTAATTTCGAGAAATTCTTGAAGACCCAGTACTTTCAAGAGTATCTCTTGTCCTAGTTCCTTCAACTACCTGGAATGCACTGATCAAGCACTTTTTAACTCTTGCACTTGCTCTCCTATCAGCAAATTACACTCCCAGTAGGCATTTACTTGTATTGTGTTGTAGCTTGATTGTATCACTCTTTTGTAAGTCGCTTTGGATAAAAGCGTCTGCTAAATGCATAAATGTAATGTAATGTAATTCAGATCTGTTATGTCTGGGTCGTGGGAAATAGTTTTATATCCACGATTTTTGCGCCTTCCTTTCATGCTGCCTGTCAAAACTAATTGGCAAAGGTGGACTTGCATGGTATCTCAAGGCTAGAAAAAAAGTCAGATTTTTGGATGTATTCAGCACCTCGCAAAATCTAGGGGAGAGGCCTCTTAACTGATAATATATTTGGGCGTGACATTTAAATTACGCTGGTTTCTGCCGCCACATTTACCAATACCGTTTTTTCTTTACGCTGATATCAGAGCTGTACGAACACTTCATAAATCTCATGTGAACGTTGTCGTATGGTGATTCCTGTGCTCAAACCTACGCTTGTTTTCACGCTCGTTTGATAAATGAGGGCCATTGTGTTGTTCAGCATTATTGGTTAATTTGTTCCTTTAAGACTGAAATGACATGAAAATCATATGACATTTTATGACAGAATAATAAAAAAACAACAGGTAACTGAGCAGCACTCAAAGTTAAATAAGCGCTTAGCCTATCTGCCTGTATTGTCCCGTCTATGTAAAAACGCATCAGTTTTTCACCATAATGACCAGAAACTGGGTTACAGTGGATCTGTATTTAGGTGACTTTGAACTTAACAAAAATGCACATTAAGCATTGGGCAACTAAAAGACCAAGACACTTTCTTAAAGACACCATTTTTGCAGGATATTACATTCAAGTCAAAATGTGACAACCAACCCTGTTTACACCTGAGAAGTAAATCCACTGTTTTTAACCTCAATTCCACTTCCTTGTGTTGCCTTTAAGTTAAAATTTAGGGCTCTTCGGTAGGCTATTTAAAAACAACTTATGAAATAGAATTTTATGTGAAATTGACAATTGGGTGAAAGTGAAGGAAAATAAAACCTTATGAAAATGGCAAGCCAAGTAGAAAGCTACTTTAATATGTAGTTAGGCTATTTACCTTAAGTTATGGTGTAAGAGCCAAAACCAAATTCAGAATCACAGTCACTTAGGCACTCTTCTTGTATACCATCACAGCTTTGGTCTCTTCATCAATAAACCCATTTCGAACACACCGACGAGAATGACTCTGTCACTTGACCGGAGAATGATTAACCCTCCTTAAAGGAGCCCTTCCTGACTTCCTTTCCATCATTTGTAGAGACCAGAGAAAGATGACTGTGAGGAAAAACAAGACTCCATAAAACACTGGTTTATGTTGGCCTAATACTCTTGTGTATATAGTGGTAAAGTACTGGTAAAATAAGCAAGTAAGTAAAATTCATTTGTATTGAACATTTATATCCGAAGTACTTTACACTCATCCAACGATGGATACAATAGAGGGGAGAGATCCATTCAGAAATCACACACAATATCAGTGGCTATATTCTTATATAGTCCAATTACGAGATCTGCAGACAACATGAGAGCTTTAAATGTGTACGGAGGGCATAAAGTCATATAAAAGTCTATCAACCTGTGCACTAAACTAGCCTAAAGAAGGAAGAAGGAGGGATAAGTGGTGTGTTGTGTCCTCATATAGGATTTGTATTGTTTCCAAGATAGCTTAACCTACATCTCATCTTCTTACTTTCGTCCACAACCTCCAAGAACTTTTTGTAGGGTATTTGTACTTTACTACTCTATTAAGCCTACTGCACCATCCTCAGTGACATGATCAGATGACACTCACCCAATCAGTGATTGTTCTGTTGGCCAAATATCCATGCAGGTTTCAGTCAATACTCAACAGGTCTAAACAAAATGGTGAGATGAATTGGACAGTCATACATTCCTCACAGCTTTGAAAAGTTCTCATTCTCATGCCTCCCAATAGCATTCGGGTTGATTCACATCAGATAATCACTTTACGCTATGATAAGATTAACCTTTGAGCAATATACCGGAGTAAGTTTAAACTGCTGCACGAGCCTTCTAACAGCAATATATTTCGCATGAAATGAAAGATTTTCGAACAGCACAGACCTAACGCGAACGCGAAACACTTTACATTGAGTCAATGTAACCTCAGATCTTACTTTCGGTTTCCAACAGTCAGGTCCCATTGATTCAGTGTAAAGTGCCTGTTCGCTTCTGCGTTCGCATTCGGTCTGTGCTGTACCAAATTATTTTGTTCCACTCGCTAACTAGTGCATTTAGCAAACTCTTTCAACAGGGCTATGTTTGACTTCACTCTGGTACTCTCCTTTAAAGTGATATGCCACCATTTTGTGAAATTTGCTACCTCCCCTTGAGTTAAGCAGTTGAGTTGTATCTTTCTCCAGTCCATCCAGCCGTTCTCTGTGTCTTGCAGTGGGACTTTCAGCTGTAGCTTAGCACAGATCATTGAATCAGATTAGACCATTAGCATCTCTCTATAGCTCTCCTACTGTCTTGTTCCAAGTGACTATGAATTCTGATAGTTGTGCTGACACTTCAGTAGTTGCAAAGAGTGGTAGGATCAACAATACGTGGTTTTCTAGGCTGCTATGGCATGGAACTACTCTCATTCAACATATGAAGGGACTATTTTCTTGCCATTTCAGACCAGAAAATTAACAACTTTCATTTTGTGTTGGTGTTAGGACATGTTACTACTACAGAAGAGTCAGATTTTGGCCCAGTCCCATTTCTCTTCCCTAACTCTAGCACTCGCTTTCAAGTTCCCTCCAAGATGAGACACCCCTCGATTGTGTAGTGAGAAGTGCAGATCTTCCCCTAATAAATGTGACACTTCGCCTAAAAACGTCTTCACCTGTTTTACGCGTCTGAACGGATATAAGGCTCTAAACCGGCATAAACTGTTCAAAAGCCGTCATCCACAAATTATCATTGAGAAAATCACCCACATGAGAGGATCTGGTAATTCTGTTGAAAGATTTGCGCACTTTGAAAAATATCTTTTTAATAGTCATGTTTTGACACACCAGTGCTGAATTCAACTGTATTTACATCAAACTAAAATATCCCGACATTAAAAAATATGTATACATACTTAATTGCATTAGTAGCTATATTTTTGAAGTTCTTATCCAGAGCTGAGACAACGGGACACAGCTCGTGCATTCGGACACAGATCGGGTACAGACACGCGCACTTTGAAAAATATCAATCTTTTTAATAGTCATGCTTTGACACACCTGTGCGGAATTCAACTGAATTTACATCAAACTAAGATATCCCGACAGATCGGGTACCGACACTCAATCTTTTTGTTTAGCTGATTGAGTTCGCAAAGAATCGTGGGTAACTTCATCTTCACTTCAACTTCACTTCGTTCGAAGTCTGCACCCGACCTCCCTCCGTTTGAAGGGGCGATTTGAAGGGCTGAAAGGCACTATCCCTCGGTCCTGAAAGTATTGGGACACCCTACACTTACACGTGAACGCGCAAACCGAGTGCTAGGGCCAAAATCGAGGGGAAGTGATAGTAAAGTGATAGAAATGGGACTGGGCCTTTAATTTGGGACAATCTCAGAATTCTTAGTCACTTTCACAAGACTATAATAGGAGAGATGCTAACGGTCCAATTGGATTCAATGATCTATGCTAAGCTGGAGCTAAAAGTCCTACCGTCATATTCAGAGAACGGCTGGATGAACTGAAAAAGGTAAAACTCAGTTCTTTCACTTGAGAAGAGGTGGAAAATAAGGGTATGTCCTCAAATGGTGGAATATCAATTTAAGCCCAAACATGTCCTTGTTACATGTCCATGGGGTGAGTGATCTCTATGAGAATACTGCCCTCCTCCAGCTTTATTGATCCTACATCCTGCTCAGGTGTGGATGAGGATCACTGAAACCCATGTGGCACAAAGCCTGGCTTTGACATCAACACACTTTGTCATTTAAGGAAAAATCCAGTGTAAATCAATCCATAGCCCTGTTGTTCAAACTCACCCAGTGCTGTAGGTAGGGAAAGGAATAAGATTTGATACAGGCAACTAAGTAAATGGGGCATAACAACTTACTTTCAGTTTCATTTCACTATGCCCCAATGAGCCAGCGTTAGTAATTGATTTGTTACTCAGTCTATAGCATCAAATTTCTTCTTTTTCTTAAAGACAGCATTCAGGTACCTACCAGGTAACAGCAAGGCTATTGAATGATTCACACCAAATGTCTCCTTTAAATAAAAAATATTATTTATTTAAAATGAACTGTAAGGCAAGAAACCTGAGTGTAGAGCACCAGAGTGTAGACTTCTCCGTATCAATGCCACAGTTAAAACCATACACTGCAATGAGTGTAATACAAGACTTGTAGACTTTGTATCTTGTAGTCTTAACTTCAGCAAAACCAACAAACAAGCATGTGATTTATTCCATGATGGTGGCGACCAGAAAACTTCCTGTAGGTATACTGTACAGCCTGTAAAAATCGTCTTGTAAATAAACTGACCGTACAGACTGTACTCTATGTTCTCTATGCATCTTTTTAAACACCCACAGGAGTCTACCAATGAATTGAGGAGTAATTTTCAGCATTGTTAATGGTGGAAAAGAGTGATTTGTTTGCATGGCTATATCAGTGCACAGACTGCTCCCAGCAGTAGCCTTTAAGATCGGCTAACTACAGTTGGATTTCTGTGCCCCAATAATAGTAATCAATTTGTTACTTGGTCTATGTAGCATCACATTTCTTCATCATCATTCAGGCACCTGAAACAACAAGGCTATTGACTGATTCATACCTAATTTCTCCTTTAAATGAAATTATTATTTATTTAAGTGCACAAACATTCACACTCAGTATCACGTTTTAACACAATTTTGGTAATGTCACACCGGATTTCTCCTTTAAGGTCAATTTATGTCCCAGGTGTTGCTCAAAAAACAAATCGCCAAACAAAACTGTATTGTCTCTTTTATTATATCTTGTTTGGTGACACTTGTCAACTGGATTGTAAAATGACCCAAAATTCAACATTTTATTTAGGAAAATAAATATATCTGTAATTGTGGCTCCCAGTAGTTTAAAATCTCTATTTTAGTCTACTCCACTGTGAAGTGCCCTGTTTGAGAGCAGTAAACTTGTCTCTCCACTAGGGGTCAGGCACCTCAAAAAGAATTGCTGAAGGCAAAGCGGGTGGCCAGGATGAACCAGTACTGGTAGATGAGAGTGTAGTCTTCATTACTGCAGTAGTCTTTATAACTGACACACACACACACACACACACACACACACACACACACACACACACACACACACACACACACACGTCACACACCTATGCAGTCCCAATTACTCCACAACTTCACAAATGGCAGCACAGTTAAATAACACACTATACATAATAATATTCAGTTACAATATACACAACAATAAAAAATATAGGCCAATTTATATTACAATTTATACTAAAACAACACACGACACTACATAATGTTAGTGTATACATCTAGTGTTCTAATAATAAACGGTAGGTGGCAGCAATGAGGCCATTTATCCAGATGCTTACCTGTAATGAATGACTGCAGTTTTTCACTGATGCCAAAGCACTAGACTGAATCAAATGCATGTACACAATTATTCAATTGACCTCCCTTTAAGAGGCCGATCTACTTCTCTACCTTTATAAAAACTTGCATACATTAAATTATCTCCCCTAAACATCTTCTTACAGCTATTTTTTTTGTTGTTTTTATAAACTGTTCTGATATTTTAAGGTAAACATTTTGGTTAACCATAACCAGTGTTTCCATTCAGAGCCGGCTGTAACAAACATGAGAGACTGATTATGAATCTCCATCCAGGTGCAGGTCAGTGAAACCCAGGGGTCACATCTCGTACTTCTTCACCTCTGCATGTTTCAGTAATGAGTCTCCTACTTACTGTCATTGGTGAATAAAGATAGCCAAAGGAGATAGAAAGATAGATATAAGCAATCATCAGTTGATCCAGCTGTCTAGTTGATATGACAATTTATTTAAAAGATGTTTATCGCTAATATTGTCATGTTCTGAAAAGTACAAAAATTCTTGATTTTAACCATAACTATCTTAAAGTTTATTAATTTTAACAGGGGCTCAAGAACAGTGTACAAAAAAAACATTATCCTTGTGCAAAAGAGGAGATGCAGTGCACCAGGGCCGAGTTGAAGATGCATGAACCAGCACAACACAGTTAATTCAACAGAAACAGGAGTGAGCTGAGCGCTTTTTGCTTGTGCAAGCGCAGCTGTGAGTGTCGTCACATTTATTTTGTGTTTTCATCCAAGCCTGATAGAATTCATACAAATGTGGGGTTTTCAACTCTTCACTCCTATTTTCCAGCTGGAGGTGAACACTGTGCTCAACTCTTCACTCCTATTTTCCAGCTGGAGGTGAACACTGTGCTCACTGTATTCATTAAAAAAGCAGGTTTCTGATACACCTCAATGCTGATAGGGGGGACATCTCTGACACACCCACTAAACAGGAGCAAACAATCACAAAAACATGTTGCAAAACGTAGCCAAACACTACTTACTGTAAGTACTAAACCGTAGAAAACCGGCTATAGGCTTTGAATTGCTGTTATGTGGCTCTGTTACTCCTCACAGTTACGCATTTAATCCAATAGTAGTAATAGTAATGCTATGAGATTAAAAAGCTAAAAAAAAAATGCAATTCATAGTGAGAACTGTCTTTGTTTTAAAATACAGCTTACTTTACAAGAAAATGAAATAGATTTTTTTTTTTAAACAAAAATATTGATATGAAAATAAAAATACAAATTTATATAGGCCAATCAGAAACAAATTATTTCATGGACATCTGGGATAGGAAATCAATGTGGGCCATTTTTGAGTGGTAGTGTAATAAAAATGCAAAAATGTAAAAGTGTAAAAATAAAATTAAGGATTTATTATCATTAAAAACAGGTTATAGATTCCTGACAAAATTCTCCTACATGCAGCAGTTTAAATGTACTTCCTGCTCTCGCCAAACACTGGCTGTGATTGTGTAACAGCATATCAGATGTTGGCATAGGCAAAACGCATGCCCTCTCACCACTGATTTTTCCTGACATTTAAAGTGGACAACACAGACCCAACTGAACGCAAAAGAGAACAGATTACAGTCAACGGAACATGTAATCTTACTTTGGGTTTCAAATGTTGTATGATCCATTCTAAAGTGCTCGTTCAGCTTGTTGTTTAAAATTCTTTTGTTCCAATCATTATCTAGTGCAGTCAGATGGTTATTGCAAAATTATTATGCTTAAATTACACTGTATTTTCACTTTAAGACAATTGTGTGGTCAAATATTTATCTGGGTTAGAGTTTGTTTGTTTGTTTGTAACATTTGTTCATTCAATCTGATAATCTGTGATGACAGTGAAAGATAGTTGTAAAATATGGGGTGCCAATTATTAGATGTCTGCAGGCCATACTTCCTCGATGGCAACACCTCTGTATGGTAAATCCTTTCTGCTCGACAACTAGCTAGCTACAATAGGGTTCTGAAATGCGTCAGTGTCAGCACACTTGTTAACAATAGGATAACAAAAAGTTGTATAACTTGCATCAGCAGGGTGGCATCCATGGCAGCATATTGACAATCTGAGTTCAGCAGGCACCGCATAAAGGCATTTAGAATGAATGAATGAATGAACTAAGAACACATGTGAAATGCATCACAAGCACAGGTGTTCCAGTGGTGGGCATATCTGCTAGACTTACAGTATAGGCCTACATTTCAATGATAAAATCCAAACATATTTCTGAGTGCTATATCAAAGATCATTAATACTCCACCTTCACTCCCTCTGCTTCTCTTTTGCTCCAAAACTAGCCTACTTCTTCTCCATTTATACAATATTATGGGATGTCAAAATAAAAGCCCTGCAAGAACAGTTAATTGTTGAACCTTCTTGAAACAGGGATTAAAAAGAAAGTTAGAGTCCACATATTGAGGCCTTTTTATTCAGGTTCCCTTAAAAAAGTGAAATTTTTTTATTTCCTCTTCAGACTTATTTTCTTATTTTCGTATATTGTCATCGTATTTCTCTCAGACTTTGCCTTTCTGCCTACTACTCTCCTTCAATCACTTCTCTCTCCCTGACTCACTGACTTTTTATCTGATAATTATTACCTCCCTCTTTTCAAACCTCTCTACTAGAGGTCACCTTAAGTAGGCCTATGCTTCTGAATATTTTCTGAGTACTTATCAGAATCAAAGACATGTAAGCAAACTACAGTATCTGATTAGTAGTTTTAATTTATTATCCAGACATTAATGAAGTAATGTACATTTTGAGCACATCAGAGTTTATACAATCAGTGTTCAAGCTGCTTATATGATTTAATGAGTCTTAAATGAGATTAATAAGAATACATAGATATGGAAGAATATGATTAACTTAATAGTACTGCATATGAGTGTATAAATAAAACATATAAATCAGATAGATAAACCTCATCAAATAAAATAAAAAAATATTTGACCACCTGATTTGCTATTCCTCTTTGTGTATTCTAGCCATCCTAGTTTCCCACTTAGTTATCAGAGCCTATTTTCTTGTATTCAGCTCATCTCATCTGCATCATCTCATGTCAAATATGTTAAATATGACAAGTGGTGCATAGGATAGTCACCCTCAATATATATACTATATATATCATATGCATATATATAGTATGGGCAATTCCAGCATTATAGACGTGACATTTTCATGCATTGTTGATGAACAAAATGACCGCATAACCTCCATACACCTAACAGTATTTCACAATTTTGTTTATATTCTTATGCAAACTCCATGGCTGAATATAGGCAAACACAAAAAAATAATATCATGAATTACATTATAAGAATAATGAGAGCAGAGAGTAGTTTTTGCTGTGAAGTGTGTGAAATTTCTAGAGAAATGTAAATATTACTACATTCATACCAAACAGGACACCTCAGTAAAGACAGAGACAGACAAATGTAAATGTAAAAAGTTGGTTTTCATTGGCAGAAATGGCGTTATGGATGTGACGTTAGTAATAAATCAATAAAAAATAACTGATAGCATTGCAGCTTTGTGTGTGTTATCACCCACTTATGCCCATTATAAGCCCCTCCATAGACTTACATACATAGCTGAATAGGTAAAAATTTTAACAAACAGATATCCTTTCAAAACTTGCTCAGTCTGAATATTTTCGAGATAATGTTTTGTATTGCAAGTTTTCTGAAAGAATTTGTATGTCCATGTAGATGACACTTGAAGTTTCAAGGGAGGTTTACCTTTTCTTGGAATTGCCCATATACTGTATATATATATATTAAAATGTGTATTTAAAAAAAATCCATTTTGGATGTATATTTCCATAATGTGTTGGTTTATTTCATTTTGTAATATTCCTTCAAGACCTGATCTGCTCTTTTCTTTGTAATAATTTTCCAGGCATCAGGTATATCTGCAGGTTTACCTTCATATTCTTCAGCAAACTCATCATTGAATGTTGTCATCACATATTTCCAGTAGTCTGAGGCCTCTATGGAGCTATCTGGTTGAATCTGCCAGTCAGGGAAAATCTCATAATATTTCTTGTACGGGTGTTCAGAAGCTTCCTGACATTCGAAAGTGGTTTCACTGACTACAAGAGAAGAGCAAATGTCTACGGAAAGTTTTGAATCCGCTTCCCACTTATAACAACCAAGGCCCTGCGGCCTGTGTATTGAGACAAAATGTTTTTTGTGGTCTTTCCCTCCAGCCTCACAAGGTGCTCTGCAGAATGGACACTGCTGACCACAGCCAAAAACCTGCTTGAACAGCTCATCCCGTGGGTAGAATCCAACACTGCTTAGTTTGGACTCCACTGGCTTTTCCTTTATTTTTCTTTGTAATTCATCATGCATCTCGTCAACAGATATCAGGAGCCTCTTAACAAAAGCTTCTTGCTTTGCTTTATTGAGAGCCAAAACGTTTACAAGTGCATCACTAGGGATTGTCAATTTATCTTTCAGACATGTGCAAATATTGGTGATGAAGTCCTCTATGTTGTTAGATGTTGTGACTTGCTGTGCTTTAGAAATTTCTTCTTTTATTTTTGTAGTGATTTCTGTGAAACGTTTCTCTTCTAGATCGCATATTGTTTTGGCAGGGCAGAGCACACTGATTTGCTTAGATATCCAGTTTTTGACAAATTCTTCATGATAAGAAATGAAACTCTTATAATTTTCGAAGTTGGAGTCATCAATAAGTTGTTTCAGAAGTGTATACTGAAAGAAGGTACGAGAACTGAAACTTAGTGCGCCTGCACTACACAACACACTGTCAACAATGTCCACACCGAGAGCATTGTTAACATACATCTCTACTGCTGGTTTTAGGCAGGATGATGTGAACTCATCAGCTTTCCTTTGAGACTGGTCCCGTTCATGGAAGATATCTTGGAAATTAGTCCAGTACTTTTCTCTGTAATTCTCAAGGGATTGGCGTAGGTCATTGACTTCTATGAAACGATCATGCATTCTTTGAAAGTCCTTGGCTGCTTTGGCACAAATATGCAGTTTGAGAGATACTTCAAACTCTTTGTTTGTCTTTTTGAAGGTTTGAAGTGCTTTGTTTGAGTTAAGAGTCTCGTCAATCTTATGCAAAATTTCTCGTGTGTATGTATCATCATAGTCTGTTCCTTTTGATTTGTAGTCAGCCACAAGTGATTGACAGTTTGCCACAAGTCTGTCTGACATTTCCTCTGCTTCTTTTATGGCTGTATGATACAAACCAGTGATTCTCCCTTCCTTGTTAAAAGGGAAAGATAGTAATGCAAATTCCTTGAAATTGACAGTGTCTAACTGTTCAGCCACTGAGCTTCCTTTTTTATTAAGATTGTCCCATACCTGTTTATAAACACTTGCCATGATATTCTTTTTTTTAGGTCCTTTAAAAGACAATTCACAAATAGTTTCATCCCAAATTTTTTCAAAATCAGGTCTTAGTTCCTGTTCTAATTTAACAGACTCACTGTTGCGGCAGTCTTCAAGCAACCTAAGCGTCCTCTCCTCCATTATTTGCACATGGTTCTTCTTCATGGCCTCCAGTCTGATCAGCCCCTGGCGGAGTGAAGCTGCTACATCTAAACGATTTGTGACAGAATGTTCTAATTCTTTTCTCACAAACATGGTACTGTTTTCAAAGTCCGCTTTATATTTTTCAACAAGTTCCACATGACAATCTGTTTTCTCATAGTATGATGTAACATTGTCTAAAAAAAATTTTTCCCCATGAGTGAGCATAGTGCTTGCTTCATTTTTGAGTTCCTGGATGAATGACATTATGTCTGATGCCTGTAGACATCTCTGAGAACTTTCCAAAATTGGATATCCTTGTTTCAGCTGTTGTTCCCCATCTGTGTATGTCCTTTCGGAAATTCAGTTCCCACTTATTGAATTCTGTGCAGAGTTTCATGTAAGCTTCAGCTATCAAGCTGTTCCTAAAGCTAAAAATAAAGTTTTCAAACTTCACAGCACTCCACAAGCTTGTAATCCATTCAGAAAAGTCTGGAACAGTGTATAAAGATGTCTTGCAGTTCTTGAAAATAGCAATCATATCCTTTTTAAAGCCATATACTGATTCAGAGTATCCTGAACTGACTGGTGACATGGGTGGAGTTCCTTGCCAGAGTCCAGGGATGTAGAAACTATCAGTCTCTGGATTATAATCCATAATATCAGTGAACTTCTCTTCCTTGTTCTCCATTTTGGATGCAGCTCTTGTCATCTCATTCAGTTGTTCCAACAGCCTCTTCCGATCTTTCATGTTTTTGTCATGTGCGGAGACATCAGCCACATTTTGATGTACAAATAGGCACTTTCGTTTCTTGCCCACTCCTTTCATCCTGAGGAAGGCATGAACAACAATTTGCAAGATGTCTTTCATTTCTGTGGAGTGCTCGGTTGCAATATTTATAATTGCCACATCACACAATCCAACTACAAGTGTGGCTAACTCATTGTCATGCTCATGGCTGTAATCAAGCTGAAACAGTTCTGGTGACTTCAGTCCTTCTGTGTCAATGATTAGTACATAGTCACAATTGAGTTCTGTCCTCATCTTCATCGTTGAGTCTAATCAGTACCATGAAAGCTCCTCTTGTGCATCGTCCACTGCTGACTGCAAACTGCACTCCAAACATTGTGTTCAGAAGAGTAGACTTCCCTGTGCTCTGAACTCCCAAAACAGTCACCACCAACATCTTATTCTGTGGTTTCACCAGACTGTTTAGCTGATCAAGGACATCGCTCAACCATTTTATAGGTATATTAGAAGCATCTCCATCAACCAACTCAAAGGGGAAACCCTCTAGCAACAACTCTGCACAGTGTCTGGGGAGGGAAAGCATTTGTTTCCGTGATTCTTGTGTTTCTGGAAGCATGACTGCTGATTCATACAACTGCCCCATTTCACGTAAAAAGTGCTCAATTCCTAAGGAACACTTTGCCATCTTTTTGTCGAGCTCAGCAATCTCCTCTTTGTTGCTTTCTGGGTCTTGGATTTTTTCTTTATACTGCTCTCTAAGAGTTGAGAGTGTTGTACGAGAAACATTGTCCAGATTCATCCTCATCCACCTCATGAAAAAAAATCTCTCTAAGCCTGCACTTGATAAAGCACAGAATGAAACCTGACATTGCATC
The DNA here is from genome assembly GCA_027497455.2 of Sardinella longiceps. NCBI lineage: Eukaryota > Metazoa > Chordata > Actinopteri > Clupeiformes > Clupeidae > Sardinella > Sardinella longiceps. Next base: position 1,358 of record JAODXP020001900.1, on the reverse strand, counting down.
AGACCTCTCATAATGTCTTTGTTTCTTTCTCAGTTCCATCCTCTTCATTTTAAGATCACTTTTATACTCTTCAATATTTCGATTTCCTGCCTTCCTCAGTCTGCACTCCTCCTTCTCCACCCTGGCCAGTTCCAGCCAGGTTTCTCCCTGCAAGGGAAGGTGCTTCTCTTTGAACTCTTGAATGTCCTTTATTTGAGATGTGATAGCATCTGCCTTCCTCTTTGCATTCTGACACTCCTCTGTTTGCTCATCCACCTGGATTCCAAGTTCTTCAGCCACTGTGGTCATCTGTTCCAGTGCCATCTTGTGAGGACTGCCTGCAATGATGCCTGTTACAACGGACTGTAGAGTCTTGATAAAGTCTGCATCATTCTGTTTGTCTCTAAAAATGACATTTTTCTTCTTCAGACCTAATTTCTTGGCTTCATCTTCTAAAAGTAGCATAATTGAGGGTGCTACTATGTCCGTTGACAACCACAAACAACTGTGCTTTCTCAGGCTGAGTGAGAGCTGGTAGTCTGTGTCCAGATTATCACAAAACACAAACACTGCTGCAGACACCTGACACAGGAAATTATACTGAGTCTTGAATGTACTGATATCACCTCTTAAATTAGCCACAGCCACTAGCTCTGGGAGGACGTCAATACTCTTGTTTCCAGATGGTAAATACCAGCTGATTTCCACCAGGCCATCAGATATCTTTCTCAGAAACATCACCTGACTTCATGTTACAGTGCACAAATGTGTCATGGTACTGCTGGGGATTACTGAGTAACATGTTTAAAATGTGGGACTTTGATTGGCTGCTTTCACCAAGTCTTACAAAAGACACCACTGGTAGTTTATAAATAGAAATTCTTTCCTCAACAAATCCCTTAGAATCTGCCAGTGAATGTGGTCTAAACTTCTTTACAATATCTCTCATTGCCCAAAGTATGAACATAAGCTGTCCTGTGTCTTGGTTTGGCAGAAGCAAAGGAACAGAGAATTGGCATGAGGACATTTTCAGGGCCATTTCCTGCTGTAGAAATGGGTTTGAGCAGAGAAACAGTGCAGTTATGATGTCTAAAGGATTTACATTATTTCTGACTGGCACACTACTTCTGTCATCATTGTCCCAATCTAGGCCATCATCCTCAGAACCATGGGCAAGTTGAACAGACCTGGCAGTAGACATTCATCATCATCAGTTTCTTCAGGAAGAGCTGTGGTAGTGTGGAGAGAGACTGGATTGGCTCATCTGTGACACTCTCCCTGCCAATCTCCAAGACTGTACTGAGGGAGAACTTATTGGGATAGTATTGCTTCCAAACCCAGGTTTTGCAGAAATTCTGTCAGCGCTGCACCTGCCAATT
>JAODXP020001899.1:0-26036 GCA_027497455.2 Sardinella longiceps | reverse complement strand
ATCCTCCCACTCGCAACCTTGCAAATTCTTGTTTGGCCGATCTGTCTTGCTGGTGAGGAGGTGCATTTCATTTGCTATGCACAGTTGTGTAACTGTTAGGAGGATGTTTAATAGCTTTTATTGGGCTTTGTGTAGTTTAGTTTCCGACAATATTTGGAATTACCTAAATTAGAGAATCACAAAAAAACTGAAAAATACCACTGAGTAGCCAGAGAGAGAGAGCTAAACAAGAAGGCCTCCTTAAAGGTATTATCCAGAGTGATTCAACTCACATAGCTCTGCTGTTTTATAGTGCCAAGCGCTACTGATAGCCACCTCAATGACTGAATTTCATGCAAAGCAGACTGAGATAGCGAAAAGGCAGCTAATGGTAACAGAATGGGGCATGTCAAAACAAAACCAAATCGATTAGTTTTTGACATGCCCTAATATACTGTATTAGTGTTAGTTACCGTTTCGCAACTCGGTCTACAGTCCGTTGCATAAAATTCAATCATCGAGGTGGTTATCAATAGCGCTTAGCATTATAAAACAGCAGGGCTATAGATTCACTCCGGACAACACCTTTAAAAGGCCTCCTACCTCGGCTCACAACTAGCAGCAAGGCCATAGCATAACGGGGCATTAGCATAAGCTAATATCACACAAACAATTTCTTTGTATCTTCCCTTCCAAAACAGAGGAGATACAAGTGCACAACTGAAGTGAGCACAGACTGCCCAACTTTCTGTGACACCACCTTTCCATAAGCTGTCAATTTCGTATTACAGTAAACCCCGAAAAATCTGAAGACGACAACATGGTTCCAAATTCTCCTAATTTTAAGAACAGGCCTCTCAATTATCCTTACCATACCCTGAAAATCAACAAATGACCTACGCCGTATCTTAAGCATAAATTTGGCATATCACAGGTTGTAGAGTATTGAGAAAAATATGAACGATATCTTACATATATAACAACCCATGGATTTTGACAAGATTAGTTAAGTACGTCTATTGAAAAAAATACCTTACATGAAGTAATGTATCTTTTTGTGATATCTAATAGGCAGCTGAATGACTTTTTACAGTGTGCACACAGTCAGCCACACACACACACACACACACACACACACACACACACACACGTAACAACCTGTTCATATGGGTAATGGTGGTAACTTATCTCTCCTAACAAGAAATCAGGGCCTTTTTTTTCAGCTTTTTGTTTTCATCTTTCATCTTTTTCAACTGGCATGTTTTTTTTTTGGTCTCTAGGGTATATATAAGAACACCAAGCACTCTGTACAATAAACACAGCATAGACCAGAACAGATTGAGTTGCCGCATCCTTTATTTCATCAAACATGGTAAATGTGTACCTTCAATTTATAATATTGGCAATAATAGCATTCAATTTGGACATTGCGGGTTAGACGCAATTTTTAAAACTGTTTGACATGAATTATGTCAGACAAATAACTTTTCAATAAGGGTAGATAAATATACATTCATTAATGTTTTAATTGCTGCATTAAAAATGATAAGTTTATAAAAAGTGTTTACATTACTTTTTAAAAAGTATGTTATGCATTAATATTGAACTCATATGGGTCCTATATGATTTACTATGAAATCAACGCTCAAATAATAACGGAATATCAGATTTTGAGTAACTCCTAGGGTACTCAAAGTCTAGTTTCATAGTAAATCATAAAGGACCACATGAGTTAAACATTAAATGCTTAAAATACTAACATTATTATTATTATTATTATTATTATTATTATTATTATTGTTATTATTATTATTGCTGTTGTTGTTGTTGTTTGTTATTGTTGTATTATTGTTATTCATGAATGTATATTATACGAACGTACTGTATATTCATATAGTAATTGAAACATTAATGAATGGCAATGTTTTTGGATATGGAGGAGTCCATAGTGTTTGTCTAATTTGACTTGATAGCCAAGCCATTTTTTTCTGAAATTGGAAGTGGAAAGTGGGAGTATATCAGTTAGTATTTTTGATTAGTCACTTTGATTAATTTTGAGTAGGTAATTATAATTTTTGGATTTCACTTGAGTTAAAGTAAAATTTTGCCATGCTTTCAGTACCATGAGAAGAATTTACTGAATTGTTAAACTAACTGTGTGTTCAGACCGAGACCGATGCAGGCAACATGGGCGACGGAAGTAATTCACTTTGTATGGAAACGGACAATTTCGGCGACAAAAGTGGCAGGTGACTTGGGCGACGAGACTTAAAATCAAGTTAAACTTCGGTTAACTTTATGTAATGAGCTATGATGCGGTTGGGCGACTACCTATCGGAATGTCGATTTACCGGTGAGATGCCTGTAGAGAAGCAGGATTGACCTTTTGAATGCTAACGTTATGGGCAAATGTGCCGTTTTAGTTGCTGTGCTCAAGGGATGTTTCTTGGGAGTCTTCGGCGACTCTTGACAATTTATCGCTTGTGGTCTGAACGTACAGTACAGTAATACAATCTCTATTCACACCCCAACCAAGCTCAGTGTAAAAATGGTTTATTGAAATTAAGACTTACATATAACTTTTGTTTGAGGGTGAAATGCATAAATATTTTTTTTTCATGCTGCGAAACACTTTTGTTAAAGTGTGAATAGCTTGGACACTTGTTAAGGTAGCCTTACTAAGTTCAGACCGCAAGCGATGCAGGCAACACAAGCGATTGAAGTAATTGACTTTTTATGGCAATGGGCAACAAAAGCAAAGTGTAGTGAGCTATGAAAGCTCAATGGCGTTTTTTGCCCCCAACGGCACCTTCCAGACAGCACAGCCTAAAAGGCACTACCTTAACCCTATTCCTAACACTAAACTGAGGTGAGCAGTGCCTTTAAAGTTGCCTACAGACCAAAGACGAGACGGGCTGCAATGTTCTAAAAACCTGAACATTCTAAAACTCAGAAACTGCGATTTGACATGTTCAATCTTTTGCGACGGCTTGCAACTGCTTGCAACAACCTGTGATTATTGATTCACACCGCCACAACTACTCTCTTAAACCGTCTCATCTCATTGCGGATCTTCAGTCTGAATTGAGCTTAAGGCAGTGCTGGCTGGAAGGCTCCGTTGAGGGCAAAAAAGACCAATGATGAAACTTGGGCAAGTTAAACTTTGGTTAACTTTACGTAATGGGCTATGACATGTTAACTACCAATCAGAATATTGTCTCGGTGTGGCTCTTTTAGAGAAGCAAGATCGAACATTTGAATGCCTGACGTCATGGTCCACTTTGCCACTTTGTTGCAAATGTCAAGCGATGTTTCTTAGCATCTCTTGGACATTTATCGCTCATGGTGTCAATATACAGTAAGGAAAAATGCAGAAGACTGATGCTAAGCCCGTCATTCATGCTCTCCCTCTCAGTTTTACTTTTGGTTATTCTATAGCCTGGCCATTGCATTCTGATCCAATCAGTGAATTTTAAGAATGCAGCGCAAGAATACGATAAGCTATCAGTCATGGGCTGATCCCGATCCTTTGGACTTTCAACATCTCAACAAGCAGTTGTTTCTCAATAGCCGAGTTATCACCAGACTAGTTGTTTTCCCACTCATTAAAAAAAAAAAAATGAAATAAAATAAACTTATGGGAGGCTATCATTTCCAAGGTTCAAGAGACTAGCTGTGTGCACATCCCACCTGTTAGGCCAGGTGCAGGACAAATGAAGTATCATGCAGAAGAAAGGAAAATGTCCGCAACACTGATTATACTCCCATAATTTAATTGAAAAAAATATTGTCTGAAGAAGACCATAAAGGGTCGAAACGTTGCTTTTTAATTAAATTATGGGAGTATAATCAGAGTTGCGGACATTTTCCTTTCTTCTGCAGGCTATCATTTTCAGGCATTGGAATGTCTGACGTGACCTGCCTGTCCTTCTTTCCCTTTTGTTTCTCTTCTCATGCAGCATTGGTGCCTCTTGGCTCTTCTACTCCCCCAAGTGGTGAACACACACCCAGTGGCTCGAACCATACTGCCTTTGGATTGTGAGGACATCTTCCACAATGGGTCCAAACACAACGGGATTTACACCATTTATCCAACTGAAGACATGCCTGTGGAGGTGTACTGTGACATGGGATGCACTGAGGACGAGAAACACAAGGATGAACAGTGGACGGTTAGTACAGTATCTGTGATTTTGGAATTAAAAGCATTTCTGATGAAGTAGTCTGCACATTGTAAATGCTCCAAAATATATTGACTAAAATGCCAACCAACACTTACTCAAAATACTTAGTCAAAGTATTTTTTAATGTGCACAGCTTCCGCAGATATTCTGCACATATATAAAACAAACAAACAAAAAGCATACAAATACTCACATAAGCAAATAAAAAAGACAAAAAACAGTGTGCCTTTTGATTTATTGAAGGTTTGAGGTAAATGAGTGTGGTAAAAACCAGACTAGACCAAGAAAACAGAAATGAAGAACACAACAATTTAAGACTATGAGTGTTTCTCAAAGTCGAGAAACAGATGAAATTACAGCACCTATCATCCTCCAACCAGTATATGGACATGCCAAAAAAGGCAGTCTTTATAGGCTATTGTATACTCATTTCCAATCTGATAATTCATATTAGGAATTAGGAGATGTATCATCAGCCTTTATTGCAGTATGCTATAGGCCAAACTAATACGAAACAGGAAAAAAATGCATTTAGCTATTAATATAATACATTGTTATTTAAGAACATAATAAGAATTAACACGTATGTGCTAGTGTTACTTTGTAGGCTTTTTGATGTTAGATGGTCTAGGTCTAATAAGGTGCCTGTCACTATCTATCTATCGCGTGCAACGTCACAAGACTCCGATAAAATAACTTTGTTTTTGTGCAAGGCATTTGTGGAAATCAGAATGCTGCTGCAGATGCTGATAATGTTTTCTTTCTCATAATTTTCTTTGAATATTCATAAACAACTTCATTGGATTATAGGAGAGATCCTATCTTATCATATTATCTTGCAATATACAACGAGAACCGGGTCTAAAGAACATGTACGTATGTTAGTACGTCATATGCTTCGTTGGTCTGATTGGTTGATTTGGCCAACAAAGGTGGTGATAGACAGATGCCTCATCCAATCAGCCAAAACTAAACTTACGAAAACGAAACTAGTCCATCTGGCAGAGTCAGGTTAGAGTAGCCTAACATTAGGCTGCTATATTAATGACAAGCAGCCACAACATGGTTGTGGTCCACTAACAAGAACCATTCCGGTAAAATATTTCCAGGTTGTTCATTACAGCTTATGGTAAATTACTGCAGTTATATATGAAATTGAATGTTTGGTAAATAGCCTTTAGAACTAGAAAAGCGCTCAAAGGGCGCAGACCTCTGCCAAGGCAATGTGGTCATAGACACAATATAAATTCCAGATCATGTTCTGGATCACTGATCGCCACCAAAATCAAATCATTATTGCTTGTCCCAATATACACATTGCCCGAAAATGTCCTGTCAGCTATGTGTCTCTGGCTGCATTTACACTGGCAGTTCAAATCCCATGTGGCACAATTCCATTTTGTTTGATACCAGTGTAAACACTAAAAAGTCACATGGAATATGATTTGTCCAGATCAGAGCCAGAGAGAGAGAGAGAGAGAGAGAGAGCGAGAGAGAGAGTTGCGACAACTCCATTGACCTATGAATTACGTAGACTTGCCGAATACAGCTTTAAGATGAATTGATAACGTTGGAGGTGTACAATGTCTTTATAATTGATCATTTGGAACTGGCTCTGAGTCAGAACCCGTTCTCAATGCTTATCCCTAATCAAATCACTTTGTTAGAATTATGAAATTAACAATAATATTCAATTCAGTCTCATCAAATGCTTCATGATACTATACATACCTGGAAATGGATGACGGAGGTGTTGCCTACAACACACTGCATTTTATTTTCAATGCAAAACACAGACAAATTAATTCCCCAACTACAAAACTTCCACACAAGAGCAAATTTATTTCCGCACATGCACAATTTTCTTTTACAAGTACAAAGTTTCTTTGCACAGACACAAATTGCAAACTGTATGACACATGTGAACATGTTTTCCCAAATACAAAATAATTATGGCAATGATTTGATCCTGCATGTCCCATGAGAAACAGCCTGTTATGAACATTTGAGCTATATAAAGTTAGCATGAAAAGGGAATAATATGGTCCCTTTAATGTGTGTGATATCTGTGTTGTGGACTCGACATGGATTGACCAACAGGACAATGTCATTTTTTTACTGGAAATGACATGGACTTGAGGCTGGTCTTGGACTCGAGGTTCAGTGACTTTACTGCATTTAGTAAGATCGTGTCACCACATCCCTTTTCCCATATATTTGATCGGTGTTTGATCAAAAAAAGTGCATACAAAATTAGATAAAGTGGTTCGCACACCAATGTAACCCCCTCTTGGTTTTTTTTATTTTTATTTTTTTTTTCTGTTTCTTAATGCCAAGTTTCAAGCCTCAGGCTCTTCCTCAGGCTTGCAAACAAGTATAACAACATTCCATCCTATATCCTATCCACTGACTCGAAAATTTGCCCTAAAAGATCTGAAATTTCAACTACATTGGTGTGCGGACCATCTATTCATCTATTCAGTCATCTATTCATGACTAGATTACAATACTGATATCCAGTTTTCATGCCTGTAGTAGGCCTACTGTAATATATTGGAAGAAACTAGGATAAAAGTTTGAATAATATTACTGTAAAACTATATAATACTTTTAAGGGAACCGAAGATAGGACTGTGTTTGGTTTGTGGTCGATAAATGTGTTTCATATTTTGCAGGTGATCCAGAGGAGAATGGACGGGACTGTGAATTTCTACCGGCCCTGGGAAGCTTACAAAGAAGGCTTTGGGAACAAGAATGGCGAATACTGGCTGGGTTAGTTCTACTTTATAAATGGGGGATATAAGACATTTTGGTGGATCATATGGATGCTAGTTGTGAAGTTACAGTTGGAGAGTAGGCCTATCAAACTCCTTAGCCTTAAGTTTTGGATTCAGACACAGAATATCTTTTTCTCTTTCCAATTTGTATTAGGCTACATTAAAAGATTTGGAAATTTGGATGTCTTAATTTCATCCTAGATTATTCTAGCCTAGAAATCTAGGGGCGGCAAATTAATTAGCTCAGCCTGTACGTCTAGTAGCAAGCCATAGGGAATTTGATTGGATGACACCATTGGCGACATCTAATCACAATGCTCTATGTGTTTAGGGCGGACTTCTCCGAACACAACAGTCTTTTGAATTGGTGATCTTCTTTGTTCCTTCAATTGGCTATCCTGTCGCGTCCAGAAGTAGTTTGAAAGATAACAGCTTTGTTTCGCCCACAATTGAGTTCAGTCTATCCCTCGATGCCTGACTATACTGTACATTTCATTTATGGATGGCCTGCCAGGCTAAGATTATTCTATTGTGAATCCAAGATGACCAATGTCTTTATGTGTACAGGGCTGGAGACTATTTTCAGACTCACCTGGACAGGTAAATATGAGCTGAGGGTGGATATGGAGGACTGGCAGAGGGGCAGTGTATTTGCTCTGTACTCATCCTTCTCCGTCGACTCGGAGAAGGATGGATATAGACTTCACCTGAGCGGATACATCGATGGAGGAGCAGGTGAGTTTGGGATTCTCTAAGCGATCAAACATCTTTTTGTGTTCATCTTTCCCCAACACTGGTGTGTTGCAACATATGCCAAATATTTCTTTTTAATTAACCACATTGCTGGACTTAGATAGCAATAGTTTTTGATGTTAAAACAGCCTTCTGAAAATTTTACATCATCTTGTGGAAAGGAGAGAAAAAATTCTTAGTTTTAAAATAATTTATATATCCAAATAGGTGACTCTCTCTCTCGAGTGAATGGCAGGATGTTTTCAACATTTGACAAAGACCAAGACACCTGGAGCGGCAACTGTGCAAATACCTATCATGGCGGCTTCTGGTTCGACAACTGCCATTATGCCAACCCCAATGGTTTGTACAAGTTGGAGGGGTCAGTGCCAAGCTACCAAGGAATCATTTGGAACCACTGGAGAGGTACCACCTATTCCCTAAAGAGTATCACAATGAAAATCAAGAGAGTGAAACTGTCTGATGCTTGATATGCAAAATAATTTCGACAGTCTTTCGCTGTCAATCTCTTTCAATTTTTCTTTAAACATTATTTTAACTATAAAGAAAGGCAAAAAGGGCATTGTTGTGCTCAATATCATTAAAGAAAATCACATTAAAAAAATGTCTTGGGGAAATTATCTTATTGGAATTTATTTGATGTATTTTGGCAGTGTATCTCTTTTTTTTGTTTGTTTGTTTTTTAAGTAACATTCATATTAATATCTCCTCACAATCAGCTTTCCATTTTACTCTCAACTGGTCAACTGGGAGCAGTCTGTGCCCAGGGTTAGAGCTTTTGTTGTAAAAAATATATATAATAAATAGAAACATTATTGCGTTTTAAGGTCTTGTATACTGTACAAGGTGATTAAGAAATCTTATGTTAATGTCTGTTTAGGCTGTGTCACCTCACTGTAACTGTCTTTTTTCTGTTGTAAGCCAAAGCTGTCACCCCCATGGACTAATGTTAATCTAATGACAGCTGGTCGTCATTCATCGCCATGTACCATCTTGATAAGGGATCAAAGAGGTTGACTACTGTAGTGTGAGATCCATGGGTATGGCTAAGGGGGTTGAGACATTTGATTTATCATCTGATTGCTAAGCTAAGTTGGAGCCTCTGAGGTTCAAACAGTGATTCGTAAAATAAAGATATGATAAGAAAAAATATCTTAACCATGATCAGTCTCCACAAATGATCATTCTCCACAAATTACAACACTTTTAGCATTATGTCATAATGTATTCTATATACATATCTGTATTTTGGTTTTTGTTGACAAATGCATATATTATATTGCTAGAGCCAGTCCAACTTCAGTGGATACGGTCAGCAACATGATTTTGTGTTTAATACTACATGAGAGTGCTTTTCAGGACTGAAGAATCCACAAATCTTTCTTGCCATCGGAGATATTTGGAGGCTAAGGTACGCATCTAAGTGTACTTCTGAAAGCTCATGCTGACAATTTTATGCAATCTTTTTTTCAATATTATGAAATGTAGGACACGGCACTCTAATTGTTGGCACATGTGGTTGGTACAAAGAGGAATTGCAAGAGCCAGTCCCAACTTGAGTGGATATAGGCATCATTTAATGAACTAATCTTTTAATTTAAGCAATCTCAATTTTTGTCAAACCATCTTTGAACACACACACAAACTTAAATGTCCAATTTTGTGTTTTCTCCAGCAGGGGGTGCCATTCAAGTTACCACTTTTGAATGAGAGTGTCAGTTACAATGATGGTGATAGTGGTGGTGGTGGTGTTGATAATTGTGATGACGTATATTACAGGACATGGGTGCATTTCTTATTGTGTTTGAAAAAGAAAAGAGTAAATATTCTTTACCATATACTGCATGGGTGCATATCCTAACAAGCAAAAAGAATATTTGAAGAGTTCAGATGCAAAACCCCCTAATTCCACTTGACCACTTTTTGAGAAAAAGGCCATTTTTTATCCGGCGTTTAAAGTGTTTTGATTTTAAAGAGATATTTTAGACATGGCGGGGAGCAGTTTTTATTTTATTTTTTCACAAAAACATTTCATTTACATATTCTAAATTTATACAGGATTCACACAATATCATTAACTCAGTTTTCACAAAAATGGTGTTTAGGGGGTTTTGCATCTGAACTCTTCATTTGCTGTTTCCTTTATTTTGAGTGGCTTTCACAGTCCATCTGTCACATGTCTATTCCTTGAGTTACGAAATGGTAACTCAAGATAGGCCTACTTGCTTTCATGATACTCTACAATATGTAGGCAACATGGTAAAATTAAGGTTTAGTTCATTTAAGGTAACCAAAAACAGGTCAAGGTATATTCTATCTAAGAAAACAATCCCTGCAGGCTTGTTGAATGTGTGTGTGTGTGTGTGTGTGTGTGTGTGTGTGTGCGTGTGCGTGCGTGTTTATGTGTGTGTGCTGGGAAATGTCATACTAGACAGAAGACAAAGGAGTAGAGACATTCCTACTCGATATCTGTGGGTAAATGGAATTCAATGGGCCTATCACTCATGACTGATACAATCAGAAAAGTCCCTTCTCTTATCTCCTACTGCAATCAGACCGAGAGCAGTTCCTGCGGCAAGAGCAGCAGAAATACATTTTCTAGACAAAGAAAAAATGCTGAGAGCACTACTCAGCAGAAATTACAAATATTCAAAAGAGGTGATCATATAAAGAAAATTAAAGAAAAAAATTAAAGTTTAAAGAAAGTTAAAAGAAATTAAGTCAAAGTCAGATTTGGAAAAAGTAAATAGAATCATTTAATGAGACATGGCAAATAAGTAAAAAAAAAAAAAAAAAAACACATATTGGCCTTGCTATAGTAGCCTTCTTCATGGCCCTTCCATACTGTACTTCTCAATATCTGTGGGTAAATGTAATTCAATAGGTATGTCCCTCATGACAGATACAATCGGAAAAGTCCCTTCTCTTATCTCTTACTGACAAGAAAACAAGTGATAAAAGTCTCAGAGCTAATGAAGAATTGTAAAATATCAAACCATGTCATAGCTCATCATTACCAAGAAGTTAACTAAAGTCTAAATTTCTCCTGTCGTTCTAGAGGCCCCAAAGTGTTACATGACTCTCACAATGCTCTCAACGCCAATCTGCCTGCCTCTCAATAGAAAATGAATGAATGAAAACTGTATTGAGCAGTCAGGGGAAGAGCCATTACACACATTGAATTGTGAGAGAGTGAGTATTGGGTGATTCTACCGAATTGGTGCAAATTCACAGCTGTAAACTTTTTTTGTTCCTTTCAGTTTTGCTTGCATATACTGTACATTAAACACTATCTAAGGTGTACAGTTCTAATGTTGGGACACTTTAGAATCATAATGTGCTTTTTATATATTTGTATGTGTGTGTGTGTGACTTATTGAAGATTAATTCTAAGAAATACAAGAAGCAGAAAATGTAGACAAACCAGAAAGCGGTTTGTGGGGATACACGGGCCAAGAGAAAACACTGGCATCTTTGTATCTCAAGTGTGTGTGTGTGTGTGTGTGTGTGTGTGTGTGTGCACGTGTGTGTGCATGTGTGTGTCTGGGTAGTTACATTTGCATACAAGTGTGATATAATTAAAAATCATTTTTAAAGTGACACCAGGCAACTTTTCAACAGTGTTGAAGTCATATGAAGGGGGAATAAATAGAAGTTTTATACCCAACAGCCAACAGCCACCCATTTCCAATCTTCCAATAGATGTCATGATGACTGATGTCTTGAAAGGAGACATCAGACATCAATAGCATGTTTTAGCAGTGGCAGTAAGACTGAAAGTGTTTGGAAGATTTTGTATGTCTTTTATGTAGCTAGTTTACTAGTTTTACAGCAAACTGTTATCTGATGTGCCTTTAAGTGTATTGTGTGCTTGTGTATTTCCATGTGCATGAGCATGTACCTCTCTCTCTCTCTGTGTGTGTGTGTGTGTGTGTGTGTGTGTGTGTGTGTGTGTGTGTGTGTGTGTGTGTGTGTGTGTGTGAGTGTGTGTGTGTGTGTTACATAACATGTACAGAAATCCAAGTAGGAAATGTTGACAAACCAGAAAGCTGACTGTTTGTGGATGCACTTGCATGCAAGTAAAGTATTATGTGTAATTTGAACCACATTTAATTTATCTGAAGAATCCAGACAGAGGGCATTGTGAGGTCTATGAGATATTTCTCATCAGCATCACAAAGACTTTCCATGGAAAACACCCTTTGTCCCTGGCTCAAATATGTTGACATTTAAGCAATAGAGCCAATCAAATCACATATCAAGCAACGTCAGGGTGTGTTTTTTTATTGTCATTAAAACCACACTGAGAACAATTCATGTACTCATGACCGATACAATCAGAAATGTCCCTTCTCTTATCTCTTACTGACAAGAAAGCAAGTGATAAAAGTCTCAGAGCTAATGAAAAATCATAAAACGTCAAACCATGTCATAGCTCATTACCATGAGGTTAACTAAAGTCTTCATTTCTCCTGTCATTATAGAAGGCCCCAAAATGCTACACTTAGCTAGCTAGCTAATTTACTACACTGTTTTACAGCAAAATATTGTCTGATGTGCCTTTAAGTGTGAATTTAAGTTCCACTGCAGGGTCTTTAATTTCATTCTCCTGAGGATAACCCTTAATGTTCTCCCTGTACAAGATAGTCCGGATGGGGGAGGGCGGGAGTCAATGTTAAGTTGTCTGTGATGTCCACAGACATCCCTACAGCATCTCTACAGCATCCTCACCATAGAAACATACACACAACATCAGTACTCATATGGCAACACTGTGCAGTAGAGGCTTAATTAAATTGAAAAGGTTAAGGGTCATTGCGATAGTCCTACAACACTTTTTGTGTTGATTGAAGGCTGTTTCAACTCACTCAAGTTCCTTTGGGTGGAGATAGGGAATAGGCAAGGTTCGAGTTGCGGACTGGTGGCACAGTCTTGTAGCTCTAAATGCGAGCACAAACCCAGAAAACAAAGGTGCCCCTGCGCTAGCATCTGAGATTGCGCCCATTGAAAGGGATTTCTGGACGGAAATGGAATGGTCTGACCAACCAGGAGACTGTAGGAATCGCATGGCGGAATTTTTTAATGTAGCTCGTTTCTTACAAACTTAAAAAACAACTATATCAAAGAGACATCTATATTATGCGAGATAAATCAATGATTGTGGCAATTATGTCACAGATCCTGGCGGGTGTTTTTTTTTAAGGATAATTTCTGGACTTCTACTTGTCGCGTTGGATTATCTATCCAGATCAAAATCAATCAATTTAATGCTCTGACATTAAGTGCAAGTAATTAAATGCTCTGACATTAGTGTGTTCAAGTAATTCTGCAAGTTGAACTCCAAGTAGCAAGTTTAAGTCTAATCTGTTCTCCACTTTAAACTTTTAGGCATATCCTGTTGAAGCTAGCATTGTTTATTTCAGTTATGCTTTACTTCTGATTCAGAGTATGCACACAGATTAAAGATTACATTATTAAGGTGGCAAATTAGATGCAATAAATGCATTTATATCATGCTAACTGAAAGACAGCCAGACACATGCACATATGCACACACAACAACCAGTTCATCTGGGTATTCCTGTAAAGGCGGCAGGCAACTCATCTCTTCTTACAAGAAATCGGGAACTTTTTTTTTTTTTTTTTTTTTGCTTTTTGTTTTCATTTCATTGTTTTCAACTAGCACTCCAATTTTTTTTGTTGTTGCCTCTAGGCTGTATATAAGAAGACGACCAAGCAAGCACTCTGTACAGTCAACACAACATAGACAAGACTGGACTGAGCTGTCACATATTTACTTCATCCAACATGGTAATATATAACTTCAACTTATATAATTTATTGGCAAAATATAGGATTCAAGTTGAACAATGGCGTTTACATGCAATTTTTTAAACTGGTTGACCTGAATGATGTCAGGCATTTACAAAGACAGCAGATTAAAGACATGATAAAAAAACAGAAATAATACTGAAAACATTTTTAGGTGACCTGCATACCATACCAGTCAATTTCGGGCTGGTCAATTTTAGGTCAACAAAGAGATGTTTAGAGATGTTGTTCATTTCATATGGCCAAAAAGTATAAAGTGAACATAGACAGACAGATGAAGAGATGAGATGCAAAAGCCTGTAAGTACCATTACAATTAATTAATACTCAATTCCTCAAACTTAATTTGAAAAATTTGGCCTGCTTTGTTTGAACTTGATAGAAATATTTAAATTGCAGTTTGATCGAGATTTAAACAACTTAAATATTTCAGAAAATGGATTTAGAGGCTTTTGAATCTGAACTGATCATATCCTAACCTGCAGAGAAAAGTCAGGGCTCACAGATATGATCAAGACTTGGAGGGAAGATTTTGGACAATGTTTATCAAATTTCATGCATATGTACTTCAGCTTCCTCTGTGGTTGAACGTGGAGGAGTGAGTCCATAGTGTTTGTCTAGTTTGACTTGATAGCCAAGAAGGATAGCCTCACCAGTGCAGATTTTCCTCCTTACTCATATTTTCGTCTTTGTTCCAGTCCTTTTTACACGGATGTGCATACTTTTTGTATATTCAGATTTTTTTCTTACTTAATTGGAAGTGGAAAGTAAAAGCATATCAATCAGGATTTTTGATTAGTTACTTTGGTTAATTATAATAATTTTTGGATTACTGTAATAACTTGTGTTAGTGTCACTTTTCCCAGATATACTACTTTCAATAACATAAGAAGAATCTTATTGGATTGTTAAACTAATATAAACTCTATTTAGAGTTTAGATTCTCTGCCCGAGCCCGAGCCCGGCCCGAGCCCTACCCGAACTTGGGCCGGGCTCGGGCTGACATTTGCCGTCACTCTATCGGGCTCGGGCCGGGCCGGGCCGGGCCGGGCTCATGATCAATGTTCCATAAATAGGCCTATGCTTTATATATGTTTTTTTTTATTTATTTATTTAGCCTATGGCGCTATATGGTGTGACACCCAATAAAGTTGTATGTATTATGGTTAAGTAACTCAGCAAAAAATGTTATCTAAGCCTAAAGTGATTAATAGAAAAAAATATGTTTGGACAGCTCTGCGCAGCGTTGAGCAGCACCTGTCAGCTGCGCTCTGTCGGCTACATCAGACCTATAACGTAATATAAAGCTTCTAATGTGATGGGGGGAAAAATAAAATAAAATTAACCCAGTCCAGTGGAAAGCATAAGGAAACATGAAGTTTGTTTTGTCAGTAAAATCGTGCTTCTTTCGCGTGGGAACCGAAAGTGAAAGTGGATACATTTGGAGAAATCACGGTGTTTCTGAATACAATAGAGGTAAACGTTGCAGCGCACAACGCATTATAACCTCTATCTATTGCCAGAAAACTTCTGGTTATTAAAAACAAAATTCGTGGATTTGCCAGCATGACAGTCTATTGAATGAATGAGTAGCCTAGCCTATCTAATCTCAGTGAATGAGAGGTGCGTAGAGCTGTGTGTCAGCACAAGGTATGGCTAGAAAGGCAACAGGCAATATGCTTCAAGAATATGCTGAACAAATGTCTGTAAATCAATCCGGAATTGTTGTTGAACATGCAGTTACAAAAGTAGGCCATTATTAGGGCTATTTAACATGTCGGGTTTAAATCGGTCTCGGGCTCATTATCACACGTTCTCTCTCGGGTCGGGCCGGGCTTGGGCAGAAAATGATCGGTCTTCGGTAGGGTCGGGCTCAATTTTTTGGGCCCGATCTAAGCTCTAACTCTATTTACAACCAAATCCCTTCATGCTGCAAAACACTATTGTTAAAGTCTGAATAGCTGGGATACCTAAGGTAGCCTAATATAATGCCAAGTTCAGATTACAGAATATTAGCCATGGCACGACGACACAAGGCACGTCTGTGAGCTCACCAGTGTGGGCTCACATTTTTAATATCCGTAGTCTCACAGTCGAGTGCAAGGCTGCAACTTCTGTGTTCACTTCAAGACCTGGCACAGACAGACCCTAGGGTGCGCTGAGTGTGTTCATGTTAGTGACAGGTGTGTTTGCCAAATTTGTTTGCCACAGTCATGCTTTCATCTTGTTTATTTAAAGGATATACCATTTCAACCTCGTTATTGTTGCAAAGATATTAGAATTATTTATAAGGTGTCTGGATAGCCAATTTACCTTCAGTAAACATGACTTTCTACAAAGAAGACTATTGCTTGGTGAAGAAGTGCTGAAACATTGAAAGTGGATTTTGGAAACTGATTTTGAAAGCTGGATGTCAGTCATGCCAAGTCTGAAATGTCTCCTGAAAATTTGTGACAAGCCCGCAATCGCTCTTAAAACTATATTCTGCAACTCTTTTAAATTCATATTTCATGGAATTGTCACAGTATTCTGGCAGTAGTACATGAAAAAGGCTATTTCGAGACAAAAATGGTTGTAATCTTTTTATAGTGAAAATCCAGTGCTCCCTGTAGCTTTCCACCAATCAGGTTTGGAGGGAGGGATAACTGACTGTCGATCACAGCTGTGAGCAAGCTGCTGACAACGTGCTGCAGCGAGGGAGGGATTTGAGAGGACGTTGAGGAGCATTGTAGAGACAGGGGGAGGGACCAACGAGTTGTATGATTTTGATTTTTTTTTTTTGCCTAAATGGCTCCACACACCGCTTCCGACACAGTGTGGAGCACTCCGCCTTCAACATTCCATTCCATTGTTTTCAATGCAACCCCGCACACCAGCGCCGAAGTCTTCCGCCGTCGGTTGTGAATTACGATTCAAGTCTATTTTGTCGGAGCCGCCCATTGACATCCAATGTTAATTTTACAGGCTACTGTGCTAGGTGCTAGGCGAAATTGTCGGATTCGAAAGTGCTCCGCAATGCTGTCAGAACCAGTGTGCGGCTGGCTTAAGTCTCCGAGTTACGCAGACTTGCCGAATACAGCTTTAATCACTTTGGAGAGTAATTCAGACCTGATGACTTGCACTCGCAGATCAACTGCCGAGTTTCCCCAAAGGAACGAGTTTTCTACTCAACTTATGACCTAGGAATCGTCTCTAAAATCGTGTAATGTGAATTTGGCATAACTGTACCAGTTACCACAAGTGAAGCAGGCAACACGAGTGACGGAAGTAATTGACTTTGTATGGAGACAGTCAACAAAGGTAACAAAAGCAGCAAGTAGGTTAGCAACAAAACTGAACCAAGCGATGAAAAATAAATTTCAGTTAACTTTATGTCATGAGCTATGACACAGTCTGGCATCTACAAATCAGCATATTGATGTCCCAGTATGGCTCGTTTAGAGAGGCGGATTGAACGTTCAAATGGCTGACATAATGGCCCATTTTGCTGTCATGGTAAGTTTCACTCTTCAGCATCTCTTGGACATTTATCGTTCACGGTCTGAACGTACAGTAAGCTACAATGCGAAGACTGATGCTAATACCGTCATTCTGCTCCCTCTCACTTTTACTTTTGGTGGTTCTCTAGCCTGGCCATTCCATTCCGATCCGATTATATGGCGGGGGGGAGGGCATTCAGTTCTGGTTTGAAACGAAGAAAACCATCTCCAGACCATGAATACGGGTCTCCAGACCATGAATCCGGATAACCAGCCATATTATGGGCAGGCTATGTCAGTCTATCATTGCAGGCATCCAGGAGGACTTTGCATGTCTGATGTGACCTGTCTGTCCTGTTTTACCTATCCTGTTTTTCTCCACATGCAGCATTGGTGCTTCTGGGCTCTTCTACTCCCCCTAGTGGTGAACACACACCCAGTGGCTCGAACCACACTGCCTTTGGATTGTGAGGACATCTTCCAGAATGGATCAAAACACAACGGGATTTACACCATCTACCCAACAACCGAAGACAAGCCTGTGGAGGTGTACTGTGACATGGGATGCACTGAGGACGAGAAACACGAGGACGGACAGTGGACGGTTAGTAAAGTACCTGTGGTACTAACCCTAACCCTAACCCTAACCTTGTGGTCAGTAAAAACAATTATGAGGAAATGGTCTGCACACTGTATACTCCAGATTACACTTCATACCTGCAAAGCCTTGTTTGGCACATGTAACTACTATATACAGTATATATCTTTTGGATGTGTGCACCTTCCCACTGTCTCAGTAAAACAATTCTGCTTATATCTAGAACAAAACAAAATACAAACACACACACAAATACAAACAAGTACAAAAAACAGTGCATTTCATTTTAAATTTATGAAATAAAAACCAGACAACCAAGAAAACTGAAACAATGGAGTGGCTGAAAAGCTGTAGAATCTCAACTGAAAACTAGATTTATTACCTTTTAGTCAACTACAGTAGTATGAGCCAAACAAATGATAACCGTCTTCTTTTTTCTTCAAGTGGTGCAGTCGAGAGTGAATATTACAATTTAGCAATATCACACAAGTGGGAGTGGTTGTGTTTTGCAGATATGTTAGGGACCCAAAGATGTAGGATTTTGTGGTTGATAAATGTGGTTCATACTTTACAGGTGATCCAAAGGAGAATGGACGGGACTGTGAATTTCTACCGGCCCTGGGAAGCCTACAAGGACGGTTTTGGGAACAAGAATGGAGAATACTGGCTGGGTTAGTTTTTATTTTATAAATGGGTGATGGTAAAAAAGAATTTTGGTGGATCTTAGGGTGATGCTAGTTGTGAAGTTGCAATTGGAAACATCCAAAAGTGCAATGTCTCTTATTTACAGAAATACAAACAATATCTATATTCTATGTTCAGTTGTCAAGATGACGCATAATTTCATCTACAGGTCTGGAGACTATTTTCAGACTCACCTGGAGGGGAAAGTACGAGCTGAAGGTGGATATGGAGGACTGGCAACGGGGAAGTGTCTACGCTCAGTACTCGTCCTTCTCCGTTGACTCTGAGAACGACGGATATGCACTTCACCTGAGTGGATACATCGATGGAGGAGCGGGTGAGTTTGGGATTCTCAGAATGATGAAACAAATGATCACTTTTCATTGGACTTGCGTTAACATGCATGCAATGTGCATAATCTAACATGTTAACATGCATTCTAAATGAAAGCAGCCCCAAACCGTCTCTTCTGCCAGGGAGTCCTGGTCAAAATGGCAGCAATAATTGTGATCTGATCACTTCTGTTACACCACATTTGGCATAGATTTATTATCGTCATTCTCGGTGGAATGCTATACATTTTCTTTTTTCAATACATCACCTGGATGTATCTGTATTTAAAAAAATAGCATGTGCTATTTTCAATATAAATACAAGTTTTATCTACTCTTTTTCACATATCACAAAGTTGGAAGGTATAGAAAGAATTGACTTAAGACCTTTCCTCTTCCCAGAATCTATTCAAATGTCTAGGTCCTCTGTGGTGCATACTACTTTTTGGTTGAACTCATTGCTTTGCATTACTGCTGAGATCAGGGGACTAACCTCGCAGTCACACAGCTATTATTATTATTTGTCATATTTTGAAAGGGGTGCCAGTAATTGTGGCACATGTCTTTTTGCGAAAAAATATTTATTTCTTTTTGATGCATTTTCTCCAGATAAATGTGTTTATCTTGAAAGACTAACATAAATTCCAAAAAGGTTTCTTTTTATTATACCACTTTGTGCCCATCTATACCAAGGGTGCCAATAGTTATGGAGGGAGCTCTATGTTATAATAAGTTTATTATGGGGTAATGGTCTCTCTCTCTCTCTCTCTCTCTCTCTCTCTCTCTCTCTCTCTCTCTCTCTCTCTCTCTCTCTCTCTCTCTCTCTCTCTAGGTGACTCTCTGAGTTATGTGAATGGGAGAAAATTCTCAACCTATGACAAAGATCAAGACGGTTACAGCTACAACTGTGCAGACAGACATAATGGTGGCTTTTGGTTCTATGCCTGCCTCCGTGCCAACCCTAATGGTTTGTACAAGGGGAAGGGGACTGTAGTAAGCCAATCAGGAATTAATTGGCAACAGTGGAAAGGCGACACTTACTCTCTGAAATCTATCACAATGAAAATCAAGAGGGTGTCTTTGGCTGAGGCTTGATTTTCAATACAACTGCCCCACCTACCTCCCCGACTCTCTCTCTCCTTAATGAAAATGTTTAATCGGCCTAAAACCGATTGATTTTTATTTTCCAAACAAGGTAATATGGTTAAGGACTATTAAAGGTGCCTATGTAATCAATTTACTAATGCTTCAACTGATGCGGTCTAGGAAAACTTACAATGTACAATGAACTGTTCGCTTGATGAGACCATCTTGTGAACATCTTTTCCAGCGATGTTATGCAGTAATCATCTACTTTTCAGCCTCTAGGTTAAATCAAAGAAAAATATGAGTAAATATAAGATCTTTACAGTGTACATGAGCACGTTATATATTTTTGTTTCTTTGCTTGCCATCTGCATCAATTCAAAATGTAATTCTGCCTGCAGTCATTCCTTATCCCACCCCTTGTCTCTTTCACTCCACTGTCATCTCTGAATAATAATAATAATAATAAATAATAAATAGGCAAAAAGTACACTTATTTTACTTATCTATCTGTCTCCCTGTCTATATGTATGCCATGGTATTGCGCAATATTATGAGAACTGGAAATCTGGATCTCTTATGGCCTTGGCTGATGGCAAACTAAACAATCACAAGTGATATTTAGTCTGTAGACCTACCCAGGGTGCGATTTATGAAAAAATCAGAGGGGGGATGATTCTGAAACAGCATTGCGTTGGTGATGTCATTACTAGACACTAAAATGAACCCCCCCCCCCCCCCTCCGCCAAAAAAAAAATTAAAAAATCTGCTATTAGTAGCCTATCTGGGTTACAGCGCAGTGTCTGATGCCTCCTGAAGTCTACTGCAGTTCCTGTGACTGCTGCGTGTCGAGCGCAACATTTTTCACAAAACTTAGAAACTCTCTTGTTCAGACCTAACTCTCCTGCTGCTTACTGAGTGTTAAATAGTTAAATAAAGTGCTGCAGATTACATTGTTTAATGTTGCCGACAATAGCCAAATTACTCTGATATCTCAGAGATGTGTTGACCCAAGTCAATCGTTGGATCCGACGGTATGCGCGGTATAGGGCAAATGTGAGGAAAGCCAGGGCATTGAGCATAAAAATAGCCAATGCAAATAGGGCCAGCTAGGCATTCCTTGGGTATTGTTGAAGCATTTTGCCTAGATTGTGCCTTTTCTTGGTCATTTTCCACTACTGGCTGAATGACCTAAAAAAAATGGTCAGCCCCCGCGATTCAGAAGGATATTTTGCCTGATACGTTGACAATACACGCATTTCATGTCAAACTTAAATTATGCCTATGACAAACAGTTCGTTTTCCTTTGCACAAAGTTGTTCAAGCAATGTGATAACATCACAAAGTTTCCTTTCGTTTTCCAAGCTTTAGTCTTTCCAGTGAAAAAAAAAACACCTGCGCATAGGCTGAAGTTTGCGGCAAAGTTCGCCAGTTGACACGCACGCAATTCAGGACACAGGACGCATTTTTTACATTTTATAATTCGCTTGTTTATGCGCGCTAGATGTTCTTTAGTCACATCACATGGCTTGCATACTGTCATGAGATATCAAGGGGGGATAAATGTTATCCCCACCGGAGATAAAATTATTCAAGCAGAGGGAGGGATACCAAAACCAGAAGTGGGGATTTCTGAGCCATCCCCCCCTACAAATCGCACCCTGGACCTACCTATTTCTCATAGAGGAAGCAAGGTTTACATAATTGTCCATGTTTACTGGGTGTTATTTCAAAGTTTTTGACTCCCTTTCCAGATAGAACATTGTGATTGGCTAAACACCACAGTGTCTGAATACAACCTAGAGTGTTGTGTTTGAATAAACAGCTCAGACACCACCGATGTCTGAGTGCAACCTATGGCTGATCGCTAGACATACTGTACTTGCTGAGTAAATTCAATTTGCTACAAGAGTATGTCTACAGTTCTGGGCTAGTCTTGAAATGGGATATAGAACATATTACAGACTCTCTCCTATGGTTTCCTCTATAAGAAAAATCTCTTCCTGCCCTCCATTGGCATTGCGTGCCTAGCCAGGTGACTGACAGGTCAACTGAAACCTGCTATCAAACACTCAAAGGAGCACAATTACAGGCTTCGGTAAGGCTGGTTTTATGACATATATATTGACATCAAAACTAGTGTCAAACTCAAAAAGTTCACAAAGCTATAAATCAACTCTCAGGTGGTAAGGGTAATGAATAAACGTAGACAGAGTAGTACTTGTAGAAATGAAACACAAATGTCCAAAAGTCCAAATAAAAACTGATCTTCCTTACTATCATCAGAGGTTCTAGGCCCACAGCAAATCATGATCACGAGACAGGGTCTCCCAGCAGGGGTTGGAGGAGACAGGCTTTGGCCTCCTCCTGTGAGCATCTCAGGGCCCATGCATTTCTGGCGGCCCCTCCTGGCTGGTAGAGGCGTGACACCTACCTATTTGCAAACAACATGGATTGGAAAATCACACAACCCTTTTTTAAAAGATGTTTGCAACACTTAGGCAAGACTGAGTATAAGAAATACAAGAAGTATAGAAATGAACACAATAATTAAGCAATATCACGTGAGTGGAAGTGGTGTGTGGCTTTGTGCCCTGCTGTCGAAACCACAACCCGTGATGATATTCTGATAACAACATCTGGACTACATGTGATATTAGCCTGACATAGCCCGACCACAATACTGCTGTTCATCCGTATTCATGGTCTGGATGTTGTTTTACCTGACGCAGGAGGGGGCATTCAGTACTGGTTTGAAACGATTGGACAGCTTGTTAATCAGCTTCACTTATTGGCCGGTTGGCTCTCTACCGATGTAATCCCACCCCGATGTAATCCCACCCCAGAAGACCGTCCAAATCATTTTTGGAATAATTAGATCCCCATTGTGTTACATCTCCACTTGATATGTAACCCTCTCTCTATGGGATTTTTTGTTTCTGTTTTGGTGCATCAATTCCCCACATGTAATTGATAGTGATATTGTTTCTCTCTTTTCTGTGAGGTTTCTGAATGTAGGTCTAGGTACTATTGTGTTACTTAACGGATGTACATTACTTTATCTTCTGTCTAGTGAAAATTTGTTTTGATGTATGTGAAAGAAAATAAATATATGTGAAATCAAAATAAAAAGAAGTTTTTAAAAAAGAAAGAAATACAAGAAGTAGAAAATGCTGACAAACCGGAAATCTGACCGTGGGAATACACAGGCCAAGAGAACACTGGATGCTTTGTGTTTCAAAAAAAAAAAAACATGTTGTTCGCACTCTTGCCAAAAAGGTTGTCCATGCATATCCGTATTTGTGAATTAGCATAGTGTGTGTGTGTGTGTGTGCGTGTGTGTACATGTATGTGTAAATGTGCAAAATTGAAGAAGAAGTAGAGAATGTTGACAAACCAGAATACTGACCGCGTGGTTAGGCTTGCATGTGTAATGTGAACTGCAGAAACTAGAAAATGCTTTCAAAACAGAGGGGGGGGTCATAGAGAGGTCAGTCATATATCATATTTGTTTGACATCAGCATTGCAAAGAATTCCCATCAAAAAGTTTTTTTTTATATATCAACATGATCAGTGAGTGGAAATCATAAGGAACATGTCCTAGTTATATTCTATTTCTCAATTCCATAAGATATGTTTCATATATAGTATTTGTCTTTGTACACTCGCTACACTTAAACTTTTAACATTTTATCCTTTTATCTTTTTTTTGTGCTTTTATTCTCTGCCCTCTACTGTACTGTATGGCACTTTGAGTTACCTTTGAATATGAAATGCGCTATAAAATTAAAATGGCCTTATACTGTACCTTTGTAAGACTCAATGTAGGATTCATTCTTCTCATACATACGTCTCCTCTATCCTCTGTGCTGTAGGCTTCGACTTAACTTAGACTGAACTTTATTGATCCCTTGGGATATCTCCTTCAGGGAAATTCAAGTTTGTATACATCTGTAGGCCTATAAATACGGTATACTGCAAAATATACATGTAAAATATAAGTGTGTATAAATACAGTATACTTCAAATCTTACTGGTGCATGCAAGCATGTATTTTCCTGGGTGTATAAATGTACTGTATGTTTATATGTACACAGACATACCTCTATTTTTGCAGAAGGATCTCTGAACCTTGACTATACAGTACAGTACTTTGTGTAATATTAGTGGGTTGGGGTGGGGATGGGGTGTTTTTTTTTTTTTTAAATGAGATCTGAAGTGGATATATCCTTTAAATAAAGAATAAAGATTTCACGGCATCATTAAGGTAACAAAATAGACGCAAATATGTCATTAATGCACTGTTTAAAGCATAACAGAAAGGAAGAGACACACACACACTCTCTCTCTCTCGCTCTCTCTTCCGATCTCTCTCTCTCTCACACACACACACACTCTCTCTCTCTCTCTCTCTCTCTCTCTCTTCCGATCTCTCTCTCACACACACACACACACACACGCACACACACACACACACACACACACACACACAAACACACACACACACAAATACAAACCGGTTCATCTAGGTATTTTTTCCCCCTACCTCTATACTGTATAGGAAAATGAAATAGTCAGCACTCACAGCATAGATGAGAGAAGACTGCACTGGGCCATTACTGTAGATCTCTATTTCATCCAACATGGTAAGTTTGTAACTTCAATTTATATCATCAGAAATACTTTGGAGGTTGGACTTGAAAGGTTAAATCAAAATGTTTTTGATTGACTGATTGACCAGAATTATTTCAAACATTATCAAAAAAAGATTATATGAATAAAAACAATAGGCTACATATTTAAAAAAGGAAACTCAAAACTTTTTTCAGTATTCCATGATCTTTGGTTATACTGTGTTAAAGGCAGGATACCACAACATTAAAACAAATAAATAAATAAATAAATAAATGAATGAATGAATGAATGAATGAAATGGTCATCAATTTTGATTGGGTCAAGAGAGACCAGATTTGAGTTTGTGAAAAAGAGAAAACCTCCGCACGATCCGTGGGAGGGGGCTTAACTTATGGCATATGCACATCCAAATGTAAATACTGTATCAAGGGGAATTATCAAGCAGGCCTAACAGAGAACACTTCAACAATAATCGTATCCCTCTTTGTTTGTTTGTTTGTTTTGGATGGAGTGTGTGTGTGTGTGTGTGTGTGTGTGTGTGTGTGTGTGTGTGTGTGTGTGTGTGTGTGTGTGTGTCTGTGTGTGTGTGTGTGTGTGTGTGTGTGTGTGTGTGTGTGTGTGTGTGTGTGTGTGTGTGTGTGTGTGTGTGTGTGTGTGTTCTACTCTCTACTCTTACATTTAGGACAAAGTTGTTTATCACATTGATAACATTTGATTTACAATTAGATTTGGCAGGAGTTTTTTTTTTTTTTTTTTTATCATGAAGCAGTTTTAGCACTTCTGTAAACTGGAAACTATTACAGTTCCACCCAGACACATTTTTAGGTCTCAAAGAGAGTAGAGTAGGCCTTCATGGTTGCCCTAATCTGGTCAATCTCACATTTTTATCAGAAACAAAAAAAGAGAAAACATACTACTGTTTCATATATTAAAAAAATTAAATAAATAAAAAAAACTGTTTATATGCACAGACTGAATCCAAACCGAATAGGATGACTTTGTGGATCATGGCGATATAAGTTTCATTTCTCCTGCTCATCCTGTTATACCTCTCCCTTTTTTTCCCACATGCAGCATTGGTGCCTCTTGGCTCTTCTACTCCCCCTAGTGGTGAACACACACCCAGTGGCTCGAAACACACTGCCCCTGGATTGTGAGGACATCTTCCAGAATGGGTCCAAACACAACGGGGTTTACACCATCTACCCAACAACCGAAGACAAGCCTGTGGAGGTTTACTGTGACATGGGATGCACTGAGGACGAGAAACACGAGGACGGACAGTGGACGGTTAGTAAAGTACCTGTGTTTATGTCAGTGGATAAATTGCCATTACTAGTTCTATAGTTGCTAAGCCAGTTATTAATACCACCTGTCTGTAGCAAATCTGCATTTAAACAACTGCTGGTCATATACCAACCAGGGCCGTCGCAACAAGGCAGGCAAACCAGGCAAGTGCCTGGGGCCCCAGGCTGAAAGGGGCCCCCAAAATTGACTGTTTAATCATTTTAGTAGTTAAGTAGGTGGTGTTTTTCAACAAAAAATGACTTGGAGTTGGACAACTGTACAATACAAATAATTATATTGATGATGTTTGAAAATTATAACAATGTGGTTCATGTAAGTATTTACGAGGAGTGAAGGGCCCCTATGTCCTGTTTGCTTGGGGCCCCCAAGTACCTTGAAACGGCCCTGAT
>JAODXP020001897.1:0-25694 GCA_027497455.2 Sardinella longiceps | reverse complement strand
GATTGCCAAAATGCTGAAGTTTCTGCTCATACTGTACCTCTCGCACACAGAAATCATGTGTGTAATAGAGAATCCTGTTTAAAAGCAATGTTGCAGGGTGAGCACATAACCCGTTCCATGAGTTTTGATTCAATGCGGGCAAGTCCCTGGAAATCTATTTGTCACGCTCATACTGTAATGCCAATCAAATGCATTTGTAGGATAAAATTTACACTTAATATTTAAGTTTAGTCCTATAGCAAAATCAATGACCCAAATTACAATACATGAAATTATATTATGAGATTCTATTACAGCTGTATAGATTTACTTAATTATGACTGCTATTTTTTATTATGTGATAGAATTACAGGAATCGGGTTTGTAAAATAAAATTTAAATGAAATGGATGACAACAATGGCTGTGAGGTGAGGATGGGAGGGAATAGAGCCGGGGAGCAGCAACAGGGAATGCTCTGTCTCCTTTTGTTTTGAGGAGGGATCATTGAAACAAATTGTTGGGAGGACAACCCAAGAAATCTAGCGTTCTTCCGTCCCTTCCATCTTGGTCATGAAATCCCTTAATGGGTGTGATATCAGATGGTTGTGCTCCGGGGCTTGTTAAGGCCGATAATGTAATAACGACCAATAATGTAACAACTGCCAATAACGTAATAATTTTCACAGTTTTAAATGTAATAAAGCCAATAATGTAATAACTTGCCAATAATGTAAGATTTTTCTCTGAAATGATATAACCTTTTACGAAACTGCACACGGTCTCGAATCCGCATCCGATGCCCGCACGGTAGCCATCCCTCTTCTGACACCATATGTAGTGGAGGGAGAGAACAGTGACCCCACTCAACCATAGTGCACAGTCAAGGGAGGGAGAAGTGGAGGATGGGGCTGAGGTGGGGGAGGAGGGAGAAATAGGAGGACAGGGGGAGAAGTGGTCAGCTGTCATTTTACAGCATTTTATACCGTTTTCCAATAAATATAGGATATACAATCCAATATCCAATAAGTAAGAATAGCTATTTTCGTTTCCCCAATCTAGAAACCATAAAATTACTTTTTCACATTTTGCTGTAGAACTATGGAAGCCTGCTGATGGCTGAGTAAAGTGTCAGTCACATGACTTGAGTGTTTTGTTCACCTAGTGGACGGTTAAAGGGCAACTTTGCCCAATTTTAATAAGAGCTCTATTGCTCAAACTACTCAAGACTTGCTAGTACTGAAGATGCAAGAAATTGGTCCAACTCATTAGCCTAGAACTCTAGACCAGTGGTTTTCAAAGTGGGGGCTGGCCCCCTGGGGGCTGTGAGGTGGTGCCAGGGGGGCCGCGGGAAGATGGAGTAAAAAAAAAAAATACTTGAAATTATTTTATTGAATTAAAAATAATTTTAAAATATTCCTGTTTGCGTATAACTGCATTATGATAATAATTCACATAAAACTTACAAATAATATTTTTAAATAAGAATAAGAAATTCTTACATTATTGGCAGTTATTACATTATTGGCCGTTATTACATTATCGGCCTTTACAGGGCTCAATGGTATTTTTTGCTCTCAATGGCACCTTCCAGGCAGCACAGCCTAAAAGGCACTACCCTTACCCTATTCCTAACCCTAACCCCATTAACTGCCTTGAAGGCACCGTTGAGGGCAAAAAATACCAAAGACTGCTCAAGGGGGCGATGCATCTAATGTGAGTGATGTTAGATGTAGTCTGGAGTTGGAGATGCCAAAATAAAGAGAATTACATTAATCACGAATACTTCCGTGCACTTTCATGATGCTAATGAATGTACTGTTGTTTTTAGACATGTGGGGGCTGTTCAAGAAAAAAAGGTATGGTTGAAATTTTATTATCTTCTAAAGAAGCAGCCTAGATTAGGTTTTTATTTTCTTCAGCCAGTGCTAGCGTGGTCTGCGCTTCACTTCGTACTACGGTCTGGGACTCTGGCCATCAGCCCTCTTTTGCATCAGATGCAATGAGCCTGAGGCAATCAGTGAACCGCAGCATGCGAAAAAGTAATCAGTCAATGGCTGATCTAATAGTTTTGAACTCAAGCACGTCATTGTTTCTCAATAGCTGATATCCCAGACCATCATAAAAGAGAAGCATAGACCAAGGGAATTTTAGGCTATTCTAAGGGCACTACAGCACCTCCTAAAATTTGTTTAAAAATAGCATAAGACATTACTGTAATAAGTAAGGGATAATGAACGACACCGCGTGCACATATAGAAAATAATGCACGGGTTCGGTCCTAAAGCCCACGACGCGTAGCGGAGTGGGCTTAACTTCGAACCCGTGCATTATTTTTTCTATACTGTATGTGCACGCCGTGGAGTTCATTATCCCGCTTTATACCACTGTTGCCACTTCTCCGCTATGTGGTTTGACAAACAACATGCCCGTTTTGATGGCTAGGTGGCTAGCTGATGGTTGAAGACAGTAGTTGTCAGAACTACTTCTTTCCGCCACAAGTCTCAATAAAAACTTACCAAGATAAACTGCCGTTACTAGTTCTAATGTACAGTTGCTAAGTCAGTCGTTAATTCCATCTCCCGTTGTCAAGCGCTAAGTCCAAAGATTCTAACATGTCTTGGTCTCTGTAAATTCACTGTCTCCCATACTTCCAAACAAAGTGTGACAGAGTTAAAAACCATCGTGGTCACAAGTTACAATGTTGCTGTGTCATGAACGTTGGTCGGGTCACTAAATTGTGAGCTTGTGTTAACGTGACAGTTTATTTAAAAGTCAGGGCGAGTTGGGCGAATTGATATGCAAGTCTGAATATGGACGGAAAAGTGGAACTACTTCATAGCCGTGCAGTTACCTGAAAAATAATGCAAGTTCTAAATAGTGCATCACAATAGAAAAATTTAACTAAGCAGTGGTATAAAATCTAATATTTTATATAGGCTATCACAAAACAAGTAATAATCTCTTTAATCACTTTGTAGAGCAGTAGTACAATTGTAACACATGAAACTATCACTTTTTCACAACTTTTATTTCTTCTGTTTCAGAGGAAGTCAGAAAAGCAAAGATCTGAAAGAACAATCCCACTTTATCAATGGCCTGAAAGGGGAGATGGTAGCATATCACCTCCTCCTAATTTCAGTACTACATATTGTTCTCCCTCTGAACTCTACGATCAGCTTCCAAAGTGTAAGTCCAGATTTTTTTTATTTTTTTTTGGTGGGTGGCTGTTTTTCCTTTCTTCTCATTACTAAATTCATAGGAGGCTGCAGGGGTATTTGTGTCATATTGGATAAGATTCTCTATCTAAAAGCAATTGTAAATGGGTGCCTAAGTAAAGATGCAGCAGTATACACTAGTGCTATACATAGAATTTTGTAGAATTTAACAAAATTCTGCAGTTATTGGTATTTCAGTAGACCTACATTAATAAAATATTATTTACAGTTTCCAAAACCACCTTGTCATGCAGTAAACTTT
The DNA here is from genome assembly GCA_027497455.2 of Sardinella longiceps. Classification (NCBI taxonomy): domain Eukaryota; kingdom Metazoa; phylum Chordata; class Actinopteri; order Clupeiformes; family Clupeidae; genus Sardinella; species Sardinella longiceps. The sequence continues at coordinate 22,237 of JAODXP020001897.1, read as the reverse complement.
CACAAATGTTTTTAATGATGAGTGAAAAAGTTTGCTGTGCCCTAATAGATAAAAGGTGTGACTTAACTCGAGCTCTCAACTTTTAATGGTGGTACAACCAAAGTAAAACTGGTTTTAATTAATTTGAAATTTGAAATTTGAAATTAGTAACAAAATTAGAAGGAAAAGTTCTGCTTGAATCTTTAAATATTTTTTGCTTATTGTTTGTTAAGAAAATGCACATTCAAAGGCTAACTTGCACAGTTTTGCAGATTAGAAAAGAAATGTGAGCCAATACACAATGAGGTTAAATTTCAGCAATATAATGCTCTAATGTATGTTTGGTGGCACCAGTGTCAGGTGGTGTGACCAAATGTATTGGTTTCAATCAATGTTTTAGAAAACAATGTAAGGTGTCACATAAGATAAGAATGAGGTGGAAGCAAATGACAAGCACAACGCGGAACATAGAGTTCAAGTCCATTATTACTATACCTAATGGGCTTTTTTCACGCCACCATCTTTGTTGTCAACTGTTGTCAAGTCGGTGCAAACTTCCTGTTGTATAGCGTGCAACAGTTGCGAACAGTAATTTGTCTCTCACTGTGACTAATAAACTTACCCAAAATAAGTTTTAGTGCTCTGGCATGTCTTGTAGCTAAGTAGTGTGCAACAGAAAAAAATCTGTCTGGATCATGGGTAACGGTGAACAGTTTATCATAATTATGATGTGAGCTGCCAACTGTCTTAAACTCACCTGTGCCTTTCAAAATACACAAATAATACATCAAAACTACTAAAACATAGTACACCTGTGTAATACCTGTACATTTAGCATATGTTAGGGATTTATTTAGATATTTTGGTTTTAGATATGTCACATCCATAACACAGATATGTCACATCCATAATGCCAGTTTTCCATAAAAAAAACCTAATCAAAACTAATTATGGGGGTGCCATGGCTCAGTGGGCTAGAGTGTCATACTCCAGGGACCCGGGTTTGAGTCTGACCCGAGGTAATATCCCTATCCCACCCCATCTCTCTCTCCACTTGCTTCCTGTCATCTCTACAGTGTCCTATCTGATTAAAGGCAAAAAGCCCCAAAAATATCTAAAAAAATAAAATAAAAAATAACATATTGAGGATCATTACAGTGGCAGTGAAGTAGTGTTGGGCCTTTATTCCTACAAAGCAAATTTCAGATTTGCTAGTTCTCTGCATTTAGCCAGGTTAACACTAATCAAACCAGTAATAGAAATCAATGTGTTTGCATTCTAACAGTCTAGATTTTAAATTGGATATAATGTTCTCATAATTGTATTTCAGTATTGGACACTCCCTGGAGGAAGCTGGATTGGAGGTGAGTTTAAATCCAGTATTGCTCCTACTCTTAATACATAAAATATTATGTTCACCACAACAAACAGTAGAGCTTGTAAATGAGACTCAGATGTTCTTCAAGGTAGTATAGAACTCAATGCCAGCTTTTTGATCCAGGATGCAATGCCATTATGAAATGCAATTGTATGAAATTTTTATGGTGTCTGTCTAGCAACCCAATCAATTGTGAGTATGGTTGTCAGCATGCCACCTGTGCAATCTGGTCCTTAGGTGCTTTGAGACAGGCAATGATGATTTTCTGAATGAATCAACAATTAGATATTTATTGAAAAATAACACTTGGTAGATACCAGAACAAATATTTCAGGAATGACATGCTTCCATGACAACTTAAGGAAATCTAAGTGCTTCAAAATACTGTTTGTATTTCTTTACATTAAATAGCAAAAGGGATTACATGAAGAATTGTTTGAGGAGTGTTAAGACCAGCTGTCCAGATGTGAAGTATCTCCGTATCCTGGTCCATGGTCCAGTGGGAGCAGGGAAGTCCAGCTTCATCAACTCCATAGACTCCATCTTCCAGGAGCGCATGACTACTGGTGCCATTGCAGATGCTGTAACCGACCACAGCTTCACAAAGACAGTGAGCCCATTTTTTTCAAAATCTTAGAGACTTAGTGCAGTGAAAACTGGGAGTTAATAAAACGTCATGCAACAATAACAATGATCAGATTTATTCATGAACAGTAATTGTAAATATTCACCTCTACCTCTGCTCCATTTGGTAGCCTAAGATTTGCGCACATTGAAAAATATCAATCTTTTTAATATAGTCATGTTTTAACACACCAGGGCGGAATTCAACTGAATTTACATCAAACTAAGATATCCCGACATTAAATATACATGCTTGAAGTAGCTATATTTTTGAAGTTCTTATCCAGAGCTGAGAGAACGGGACAGAGCTCGTAGCCTGGCGATGCCATCCTACGTACCTTCGCTAAACATTTTATCTCTGTCCGTAGTCCGGTCCAAGCCCCCTACTTTCGTTTCCCTCGGTTGCTCTACGGTTTAGCCAATCAGCACACAGTTTAGAGCGATGTCTCAGAACAGCATAGGAATGCGTTATTCTCCCCCTACTTTCAAATTACATTCACAAAATTGGTACATAACATCACGGTGCGATTTGCCAGGGGGGATGGGTAGGATTTCCGTACCTCTGGTTTTGGTATCCCTGCCTCTGCTTGAATAATTTTATCTCCGGTGGGGATAACATTTATCCCCCCTTGATATCTCGTAGGGCTGGGCGATAATGCGATCTTGATTAGGGATCGTGATCAAATTCAGTTCGATCACAGTGATCAGCTGAGGGCATATTTTCTCGATCTGACTTCTCCAAGTACCCCCAGCTGCGGACTTGCAGCCTCAATGTTGAGCACAACCCTCGCTGTAGCCCACGGTAAGGCCTGCCTGTGGTTCTCGAATTCCCTGCACCGCTGTGAGCAAGCCTAACTTTACCAGAGAGTACTAAGCCGTCGTTTCGGGTATTTATGAAGACACACGCATTTCTGTTGTCTTCAGGAAATTCTGGGAGCATTCCATAGTTAGATGTAGGCACACGGACAACCACGAATAAAAGTCTTGCGCGATCGTCAAAAAAATCATTAAATTGCGAGTGAGCAAGTAGAGTGTTTTTGACGGTATAGCAGGCGAGGAAGGGAGAAATAGTGAGGCACGTTTAGCGGTTGCAAGGTTTATCTACGGTTCCCATTCACCTTTATGCGAGACATAAAAGTTTTTTTCGGCGTTGGCCATCTTCAACTTCAGGAGTGTTGGACATCCGTCCTCTATAGTAGTTATGCAGACGCAAAGACTATCTTTGTCTAACATGAAATCAATTCGTCATTAAAATGAGAGCCTCCTGCAGAGCGAATGGAAACAGTAAATGCATTTCACCCTGAATTTAAGTATGCTCATCATGCATTGTAGGCATGCATCACACCATATTTCACCTTGCCTGGTAGAAATTTGTGTATCATGTTTCTGCTATACTTATTTGAAAGACAGTTTATGTAACTTTATGCATTTTGGGATACCATAATTGCAATAACTTATATCAATAAATTGCAGTATCTGTAGGCCCTTTGCAATTGCATAGGCCTATGAGCCAGTGTAATGACAAGATCAGTAGAAAAGCCTATATCCGTGTTTAATTAATTAATTGAATAAAATTGAATTTCATTTAATTTATTAATTAAATTATTTATTTATTTATTTTTACTTGAAAATAAATAAAAAGTAAAATAAAATAAATCGTGATAACTTTTTTTGCCATATCGCCCAGCCCTAATATCTTGTGACAGTATGCAAGCGATGCGAACCGGTCATTTCTATTAATGACGTCACCAACGCAATACCGTTTCAGAAACATCCAACCCTCTGATTTTTTCATAAATCGCACCCTGCATGACATTAGCATCCATGATCTTGAGGATTTATTGCCACTACGATAGATGTCAAACTATATCAGAACTTCCCAGAGATCTTGCGCGGAAGTTGTAGAGAGCCAGGTGAGAAAATACGTCATATCCAAACAGAAACCTATTTCAATTGCATTGGGCCAGACTGTATGACATAGTCAAAAGTCGGCTTTTTGCCCAGGCTACAAAGTTTGTAGCCTGACACGCCAGACTATATCATAAGAATGTATAGTCTGAAGACCACTGATAGACTGTACCTCAATGGAGGGGCGGGTGATTGCGTTGTCTTTCAAACTGCCTCTCCACGTAATAGGCTAGCGTTCCGGCCAGTGGTACCAGCTGGTATATCAAACTTTTCCCGTAGCCCGTCGGTAACACGGCAAAGACATCTTTTTTCGGAACGAAAAACTTAAGTGCACTTTCTTGTTTCACTTTCAAAGAAAATGACAAGTGCAATTCGTCCAAAACTAAAGCCAAAGACGATTCCGCTCTGGTTTGAGCAGGGCTGTCGTCATCGTACAAAGCCCGCCTTACGATTTCCTGTACACATACCGCGCTGTGATTGGTTATCCGCCGCCAGAGGAAGGCTACAACGGGTTTCTATCAGTGGCCTCTAGACGTATCCTCTGTGCAAATTCGAATTTGCTACCGCTAGGGGTAAGTCTAGAGTCTAGGCTACAAAGTTTGTGCATTCAGACACAGATTAGGTACCGACACGCAATCTTTTTGTTTGAGTTCGCAAAGAATTGTGAACTTTATCTTCACTTCAATTTCACTTCGTTCGAAGTCTGCACCCGACCTCCCTCCGTTAGAAGGGGCGATTTGAAGGGCTGAAAGCCACTATCCATCGCTCCTGAAAGTATTGGTACACACTAGCCTACACTTACACGTGAACGTGCAAAACGAGTGTTAGGCCTAAAATAGAGGGGAAGCGGTAGTAATGGGACAGGGCATTAATCTCTCACACTTTAATCATTGTTTCATCCCTAGTTCCAAACTCACAACATTAAAGACCAGAGATATGATTCCTTCCTGCCTTTTGCCTTCTGTGACATCATGGGGCTGGAAGATGGGCATTCTGAAGGAGTGGAGACAGAAGACCTCATCAAAGCTTTACAGGGGCACATCAAAGAAGATTACCTGGTAAATGCACATGAAATATCTTATAGACTTTGCCCTTTCCAATTTTTAAAGGAAAGCTCCAGAGTGATTTCAAGCATAGTCCTGCCGAACAAGCCTGCCAAATGTACTAGTTATCGAGTGAAACAAAATTATTTGGAACAGCACAAACTGAACACGAACACGGAAGCGAACAAGCACTGCACTGAATCAATGGATCCTCAATATTCAAAACCAAAAGTAAGATCCGAGGTACCTTTGACTTTGGTCCATGCTGCTCGAAATTCCTTCATTCCATACGAAATATATTGCTTACAGAAGGCTCGTGCAGCAGGGCTATGCTTAAACTCACTCTGGAGCTATCCTTTAAGCATATATACGCACATTCACATTGTAAGTAAAGTCAAACTACAGATTTATTACATGTCAGTCTTCCTTGAAGCACTGTATTGTTCAAACTGCGGGCTCATCCTTTTTGAGAATTATTTCCACAGAGATAAAAAAAACATGGACAACCATTTAGCTATTTAAGGAAAGTCATGGTTGACATGATCAGTTTCATTAATGCAAACAAGAAGTGAAGCAGTATGAGCTGGAAATGGCAGTTTGAAAATGTACGCCTTAAATGATGTCAGGGCATTACTTTAATTGAACCAATTGCTACATTTTGGGAAGAAGGTTTTTCCCTTGCCTCTCAACTGTGAGATGAGATCTCAACACTACAGATGGACAGACAGAAAATCCTGAAAATGGATTCGGTTCTCTGACTCTCTCTCTCTAGTTCAATCCTGCCAGTCCATGTTCAGATGGGGAGTTAACGTTCCGCAGTGGTCCCAGTTTGAGCCAAAAAATCCATTGTCTTGTCAGCGTCATCCCAGCCAGTTCCATCTCCAGGATGGACGATGCTCTGTTCAGTAAGATGAAGGAAGTTAGAGCAAAAGCTGCACTGATGAGTGAGTAATCATGAGAATAATATATTATACACAGTATATTCTGTACTATGGCATGAATAAAGGGTAGTCTAATCTTGTCTTTAGTTTCTATATGTTGTCTCAAACAGAAGCCGTATAGCAGGGCTATTCAATTAGTTTTCCAAGGGGGCCACATTTAGAATCCAAGAACTTGAGCGGGGCCGCAAAATTTTCGTGGTCACTATTTTCAAATAATCAAATCGCAACACATTGATAAAAAAATGCATATTTGCTTTGTTTTAACAATAACTTTGCATGTTAACTATAGCTACAAAGTATTTATTTACAAAATTTTTAAATTACCAGAACAGAATATTTTAATACCATAACTTTGTTTTTAAAGTGAATTATTCATCCCTGAATGTCCTATTATAGAACTTATTTTGCACTCCAACAGGTAGGCTAAAAGAAAAATTTTAAATAACATGTAAACACTCAAGGACTCTAATATAAGTACAGTTGTCATAAGAGGAAATGCTGCATCAATAGACCAAACCGGCTTAAAAAAATAAATAAAAAGGCTGCGCAACAGCGCCAAAATCCTCTGGTGGCCAAAACCAGAATTACATGTACTTGCTTAGAATCGCCATAGCGAATGAACAGTGGAAAATACCTTAAAAAAATATTTCCTAATGTGTTAATGCCAATTAAATTGACGTAGTTTGGGGACATATTATCTATTCATTAATATTCTGCAAACTATAAGGTATATATTAAGCTTTGGAGACTGATGACGATATTTTAGTTTTAAAGGTGATGAATCTCGTCGGCCGCATCTGGGTCGTGGGCCGCCAATTGAATAGCCCTGCAGTATAGCATTATTAGCAATTGCCCTGTGTCAAACAACGGCATTTTCTGTTGGTTCTGTCATTGCCCCAAGACTAAACCTCGCTTGACCTCGATCCACACAGACGTCTTGTCACACACAACAGTGGAGAGGAGCCCCAATATCTCTGTTAGTCCTGTTCTGTGAAAGTTAAGCTATAGATCAGGGGTGGCCAACCAGTCGGAGACCAAGAGCTGCATATCTGACTATGTCACAGCAAAGAGCCACATCGGCACACGGGCACATGAACCTGTTACTACTACTACTACTACATTACCCATCCTTCTGACACACACACACACACACACACGCCAGTGAGATGAATTGTAAAAGTCACACACCAACATGATCACAGAAATGTACCCCTAAAATAGTAAGCCCTCAGGCCAGCAACATCATACACATGGGCTCACACCCCCAACCATCTCTTCCTCACACACACACACACGCACACACGCACACACACACACACACACGCAACAAAACAAAATCACTGTATTAAATGTAAGGGAAGTGAACACGCACATAAACATACACACACAAACACAACTTGGACATGATTGTAAGAGCCGCATGACTCCGGGCAAAGAGCCGCATGCGGCTCCCGAGCCACAGGTTGGCCACCTCTGCTATAGATAGAATACCCTAGGTGAACCTGTCCGAAATATTAGCTTAGACTGTAGGCTAAACAAAACAATTAGATTAGATAATTAGTATGAATTTTCGTACTAATTCTTACAATTTCAGTATGAGTAAGCTTTCATTGTGGTAGGCATTTTAGCGTTCTCCCTGGACATGGCCTAAATCTGGCACACATTTTAAATCTTGCCTAAATTCGAGAAGCCACATTGAACTTAAAAAGAAGGAGGATAATGTTATTGATTTTGTTGCTTGTGTGATTTGTAAGATCTTACCTACCCTATAATTATTTTGTCATGATACAATTTTACATTCATACTCCTCCATATTACATATTATAATAATAACTCACAGCATATCACAATAACACACAGAGATCCCTCAAGTGGCAGTACTGACCAAAGTGGACCAGGCATGTCCACAGGTAACTAAGGACATTAAACATGTCTACAGGAGCAAGAAGATCAAAGACAAGGTGCTTGCATTTTTATATGTGCATTATTGTTTTGTAACAGCTTACACAGCAGTTATATATGAATACTTTTTAGCGTAATAAACTGACATATTTGTCTGTTTTGTGTTTAGATGCAGGAGTGCCAGAACAAATTGGGAGTTCCCATGAACTGCATCTTCCCAGTGAAGAACTACAGTGAAGAGATTGACCTGAATAATGAAGTGGACGTGCTGCTGCTGTCTGCACTAAAACACATTTTGAACTACGCCAACGACCATGTGGCAGTGATGGCAAAGCCTCCTGCTCACCACAGTGCCTACCAAATAGAAGAAGCTGAGCGCCCTCCTGCCAACATGGACAGACGTTCTACAAGCAAGACTCAGCTGTATCAGTCTTCCATGTATCCTTCCACTCGTTATTAGTCGAAACCACATATATACGAATTTCAGTAAGAAAACACAACATTAATTTTTGAAAAGCGTATATGCTGTTTAACCCTAACCTATTTTGACATGACTTGGCATCAGCGGTAACCTGCATGTTTGATGGCTCTGTGTCACTATGGAGTAATATCAAAATCTAACTGGCACTTAGTTACTGTTCAGGTTGACACTATACTATTGTCCATCCTTACACCATTACCATTCAGAATACTTTGTCAATTGCCTAGCTTTCATTACAGATAAACATTGTAAAATGGGGAAGTTGTAACAAGCCAAATCTCTACTTTGTTGATGGCAAGAACTATGGTGAACTTAGGTTTACATCTTTCAATACAATCTGTTACATTTAATTTACATTTAATTTACATTTTTCTTGCATTTCATCTTTCAATTATTTTTCTAGTGAATTTGTTTCTTTTCTGAGGCATTTTTTTCATGTGAAAACCAATTCACTGAAAATAAGAATATAAAATATACAAAAAGGGTAAAATAGAGAACAAGGTTAAAAAAAAGCTAGCATCCTGAAAAACTAGGCCTATTGTTATGTGTGTATCTTGACTGTCATAGGATATACATGTATGTGGCTGTGAGCCAAGACCAATCAACATGACACACTGAAAAAAAAAAAAAAAGTTGGCCCAACTTAAAAACTCAAGGCAATTTACTGCAGAGAAGACACCAACAAAGATTTTTAAGTTGCAAATGAAGTTGTGTCAACTTACATTTTTGCTTTGAGATAACATAGATTTTATATTCACAAACACTGCATATTTTCAGTTTTACGGTATATATGGAACATAGCATTTCCCAGAATGCCCTTGTGTCATTTGTGTTACTTGCTTCAATTACAGCACACACCATCATGCAGATGACTATCCATAACATACTAGTTCTAGTTAATAGCATTGTCTGTTGTGGCATCACACATTTGAATGTCAACATATCCTGTTGAATATTCACAGAATGCCACAACTTCTTACTGTGGGTATGTTGCACTGTGAGAGCATTTAGTTTGAAAATGAATAGTAGGCTAATCTGTCAATCATCATATGTAAATCATGGTTAATGCACATAAATTACACAGCAATTTAGAGCATTGATCAGTGCGCTATGCTCAAGCCAGTGGCGGAACAACTGAACCTAAGGCCCCGGGGCAAAACGCCAAACGGGCCCCCCACCCACTCCCAAAACGCACGCACGCACCCCCAAGCGCACATAGGTGCCGGCGCTGAAATAATCTCTACAACAATTCAGACAGAACAATGTATATCGCTCAGTAATGTGTCCATTCGGCATGTAGCCTACTTTAAGGCATAATAATACAACCAACCACATTACAAAAAACAGCCCTGGTATTTGCACTTCCATATTTCCAATAAGTGGCTAACAGGGACACGCGTACGCAATTCACAGTTCACAGATATTTTTTTGACACACGGAAACGGCTAGTTCAAGAGCTCATTTAGTAGCCCATGCTAATAATCCATGCTTTAAACTACTGCACCAAAACAATGACACAACAATGCATATAAAACATAGAGCCAGCCGCTCAAATAAAAACCTGAGTCTTACCTTCATGCAGTTAACGAAATACGAGACAGCTTGCTCTTCTCCACAACCTTGTCTATGGATAGCAGTGTCATTACTAGCCTACTACTAGTGCAGCTAGCTAAAGCTGCAATTGAGTTGACAATTTCGTGCATGTTTTCGCTATCAGTAAACAGTGCTCTCTTCAATTTGTCTCGTTTTTGCTCCGCTCCCTCCCCCTTGTGTTGCTTGGAACCCCTGTTAATTTTTTTAGCCTGGCCAGCTCAACCTCTCCTTACTGTGGCTAGATGACTTTCAGTTTCCAAATGAAGAGTTGTTTTGCTACTCTGCCTTGATGCTCCCAGAAGGCATTGCTTTTTTAAAACATTATTTAAAAACAATCAAATAAAAAACAGAGATTTCTTTCATTTCAAACAATGCACAATTTCTAACATGCCAATGAGAGAGCTGGTTACAAAATAATGACTGACAAACAATTTCCTGATTCTCAATCTCCCTCTCCACATTCCTAACCCTTCTCTACATTGGCCAGAGCTACAGCCAGTGTTAGCACAGGGACAGGGAACTGAGTCATGTTCACAACTAGTAGAAGCAGACGGTGAATTAAAAACTCAAAGAGGTCTAAAGATCGCCTTCTCTTTATTATTCTGTCCATCCTCTATTGTGTCCCGCTTTTACTTTTAAACATGCTTCATCCGTACATATTCTCGTACACAACCAACAGAGAAGCCATGCGCACTTCTTCCCTAGTCCACTGACAGCTGACGCAGCAGGGCGATGGCTTTCATACTAAACTACCCATCATGCATTGCACTTTTTGCAAATTGCAAAATGTAAAAACAATCATTCTAAATACATAACAGCTTAGTTTTGCTCGAAAACCTTGTAATTTAGTTTATTTTAAGTGTCTTTAAGGAATTTAAAAGATTATTATTTTTTTTTTAAGATAAATAACCATGATAAGAATGATAAGCAAAGACAAGGGGTATATAATGTAATGCACAACTGAAGTCTTTCACTGTTTTCAGACTTATCTGCTGCAATGCAACTAAAGTGTGGTCAAGAAAATTTTCGTGATGCAGTTGAAGGTTGATGAAGGGGCCCCTCCTCCATAGTGGGAGGGCCCTGGGCCCAGGGGCGGTGGCCCTGCCCGCCCCCCATAGCTCCGCCCCTGGCTCAAGCAGTGAGCATGAATTTCCTCCATCTGGAATATAATACAATTCCAGATCTCTCAAGGATCCTCCAGCGATTTGGGGACCTCTAACTCCCTTCTCCCCACCCTTTTTAACACCCCGCTGGGAAGGGTGCTGCAAATTCAGCATAAACTAATCATAAGATTAGTTGTTTTGTATCGTCCCTTTCAAAAGAGATAAGATACAAGTGTGGAACTGAAATGAGCACAGAGTACCCAACTTCAAGCAACACCTTTGGCTGAACAATCAATTTAGCACTGGGCCTGGGGAGAATTAAAATATAGGTAAAAGGTTAAAATTTTCCTTTACATTCTGAGAACAGGCTTCTCAATTATCCTTCATATAGCCTAATTAGAAAATCATATCATATAGCTGGTGGGTTGATTGAGGAAAGGCTAAATGCAGTTTCATGATGAAGGTTGTGTGTTATAGTAGCCTATTATTCGAACTATTGTTTAGCATAATTTTGTAATGTGGAGGAAATTATGTAAGGGATAACGTTCGATGAGGCGGTCATTATGTAAGGGATAATGGCCGCCGAGGTGTCCTGATATCAGAAGAATAATGGACGATGCGAAGGCGAAGAACAGCCCGACGGCGAAGCCTATGCGAAGTCCATTATTCATCGGGACACCTCGAAGGCCGCTATCCTGCTTATCACTCGGTTGCAACTAAAACGTATAGATGGTAAGCAAGTGTTTAAAACATAAAAGAAACACCTGGCTCCGTTTAGAAAGAAGTTATCCTGTTTGGTTGGGGTACTATTTTCTTATGAAAGAAGATCCGCAAGGCTGCATTCTAAAGAGCATTGATAAAGAACGCTGGTTAAACTTTTTTAACCCAACAATGCCTCAGGTGTCCTGTTATCTAGAAATAACGGACCGTGGGAGGCGGCGTGGCTCAGCGGGCTGGTGCCGACCGTTTGGTTGTTCTTTTTCATCTATTTCATTGAGAATGATTAACGTGATATTGTAGTATTTGCTTTCTTGTCTTTAAATGAAGATACTTTCTTCCTACTTCTAATATCCTGTCTGATTGAAAAATAAACTTAAGAAACACTATGGTGTTAAAATCTGTGATATGACCTGACTTGAACAGATCTTCTGGCCTAGGGTGAAGTGAATCAGTGTTCTTGAAATCCAATCCAGCTGTATGAACATGGAGCAAATTATAAAATACGAAATAATTTGGTTTGATGTTGACTCAACCCACTTCCTCAGAAAAAGAATGTGTTCCTCTCAGATCCACTCTGTTCCTCTCTTAGCAGAGGTTCTCAGTTCCACTTCCACTAAAGCAGAGCTGCATCAGCTGTCTGTCTGAAGTGCCCCAGTCATCTTCAGGTTCCAGTCAGTCAATCAGCATTATTACAGTGCATGCAAAGCGATGCACTGTACTGTTCTCCGTTGGCTTCTTCTTCTTTGTATTATTATTATTCTTCAATGCTCGCTTTTTCTCAATAACCGTTTCACCTAGAAACTTCATTCAAACTTCATCTCGTAGGTCTCGATTTGTGTTGTTATGCTATGACATTTCACTTTTCTACTATTTTTACTTTTTCTACTATCTGCGATAAACGAGCGAAAAAAGTGCTTTTTTTCACAAATTATGGAATTTTCAGAGTTCCACAACAGAATTCTACTTCCTATTGTTGCTACCTTAACTACTGTAAACATTCTATTGTTGCTTTCTTGACTACTGTAAACATTCCAGAGAACTTTCAGTAGACTAGTGGAACTTCTAGGATTCTATTTCCACGAACATTCTGTTATCTGCTGTATTAACAGAGAGGATTCAAGCGGAGCGAGAGGTGTCAACGCTGGTTCAGTTCCTGGTTCTATTTTTGCAAGGGGGAGGGGGGAAAAATCCCCCTTTATGCAGACTTAAAGAATGTTTTCTTATTGTGATGTAATGATTTATGCAGACTTAAAGAATCTTTCTTATTGTGATGTAATGCATTTATGCAGACAGGAAGTATTCCAGTTTGCTCCCATTGAAATGTATTATGATGCCTTATCTTGCTCAGTATTCCATGATCTTTGGTATTAACCTTTCCAGTTCATTTCTATTAACCTAATGGGCTATTTAAGCTTATTTCACTTCCATTTGCTGAGGGCAAAGGAGCTCGCGAAGCGAGCCTCTTTGCCTTTTCCCTCTTCTACTGTCTTTTTCTTTTCAATTCTCTGTATCATCTATTCAACTTTTAACAACTTTTTCATCTTTGCCATTTTTTTCTTTGATTCTCTGTATTATCTGTTCAACTTTTGGCAACTATTTACGTCTTCACCTTTTTGTCTTCAATTCTCTTTAATTATCTATTCACTTTTTCATCGACATTTTACATTTTTGCCTATTTCCCTTCAACTTTTTGCCAACTTTTTACTGTACATCTTTGCCTTTTTCTCTTCAATTCTCTGTATTATCTCTTCAACTTTTTGGCAACCTTTCAGGCCTAGCCTACATATTTGCCTTCTCTTCAATTCTCTGTATTATATTCAACATTTTTTGCAACTTTTTTTCCACATCTTTTCCTATTTCAACTATTTCCTATTTCAACATTTTTAAACAAATGTACACAAAGCAACTTTTTATGTAATCATCAACAACGAACCAACCTTTTATCACTAATTTAACTACTGATACGGGCCATGTTCATTCGAACTGTCATCAACTATCTCTTTTTTTTCAACTATTCAATAATCACCCATTCATCAACATTAACAATAGCCACTGCTAACAACTCCCATGATGACCTAGCAATATATCAACCAACAAGATCAATGTAGCAACCAACATATCCGCCCTCGCAATGGCCTAGTTACAACCTCAGACACCCCTATGGCAATTGACATAGCAACCAACATGCTAAACATGGCAAACAGCATAGCAACCACCATATCCGCCCTAGCAACAGCCTAGCAACTGCCTCCAGCAGCCTCGCAATGTCTTTAGAACCACTCCATCAATAATGATATTCAATTCAATTCAATTCAATTTTATTTGTAGAGCGCACAAATACAGTACTTTGTCTCGCGGCGCTTTACAGACAGTACGGGAAGCATCCATGAGAATCAGGGGCAAGGAAAAACTCCCTCGCTTTGTAAATAGTTTGTTATGTAGGAAGAAACCTTGGGCAGATCCACGCCTCATGGACTCAGCCTACCTGCCTGGGGCCTAATAAAGTATCCGTAAAGTCTGATGCATAGATTGACCATGGTTAACACAAAACAGTATGAGTACTGAATGTAGTCAGAGATGATATACACATAGTTTGTGCGACAGTCAGGGCCAAGGGATCGAGTCAGTAGTTGGAGTGTGGGATTAGTCAGTATTTGGAGTGGGATCAGAGTTCATTGGGTGTTGGTCGCCATCTAAGTAGTGGTCATCAGGGGGCCATCAGGCCAGTTCCATCACGGGCCTCAGAGAAAAGGGGGGATGGTCATGGTGTGTGGCTCCGGGGAGGTTGGTCAGCATCCGTAGTGGGGTAGGGTTGGTGGCAGGGAGGTACGGGATGTTCATCACTCAGCCAGTGCGTCGGGGCAGAGGAGGCAAGAGTAACAAAGAGAAACAGAAACAAGAGGATTAGGCCAATCTGGGAGGATATCACTTCATGATATGTGTCATTAGTCTGAGCGAATTAGGGTTGAAGGCATATATAGCAATGAACATGGCAACCAACATGATCAACGTAGCAACCAGCATAGCAACCTACATGTCCACCCTAGCAACTGCCGAACAACAACCTTAAGCACCAATGCCACCTTCCAGGAAGCACTTCCACAATGACCTAGCAATGAACATTGCAACCAACATGATCAACGTAGCAACCACCATAACTTACCTGGCAACAGCCTAGCAACAACCTCAAGAAGCCCAGCAATGTCCTAGGAACCGCTTCCACACTGATGACCAAGCACTAGACATCGTAACCAACATGAACATGAACCAGCATAGTAACCACCATATCCGCCCTAGCAACGGCCTAACAACAACCAAAAGTACCCTTGCAATCAACATAACAACCAATACAGCAACCAGCACCATTTTCTTTTTTTTTTCCAACTATTAAACAACATGATGAAGGTAGCAACATTTTCTTTGCTACTTGAGTAGTAACTTTGATTGCCTAAACAAGTTTCCTCTTTACTCTACTTTTCTACTTTTTTTCTACTATCACTTTCTAAGTGTACTTTTTTAAACGTTTGCATGCACTGTGTAATTCCTTGGAATTGCAAATCTAGTTATATTAATGCTTTTATTCTTCTCATGCTTCCACTGCACTCATTTCAGTTGCCTGGGGCACACCATACAAAGTACAGAATGCCAAATAGGTCTTGATTCAATGATGAAAAATGCCATATTGAGTTTAGTGGATCACCATTAATTCAGACTCTTGTACATTAAACCACAATTGACATTGTCTCAGATAATTGCATCATATTGCATCCTGTTTCTAAGTCCAATGAGGTTTTATAAGCAGGAACCAATATATGGCAACACATTTGTGACCTAAAGTGCAGTACACTCAGGAGGACTCTTCACCTAAGAAAGGTAAGATATTGCGACAACTGATTTAACAAAAGACCTTTGTAAAAAATTACTAAAAATAACTTTTATTCATGTTTATCTGGCTTTGTTTGGATTATTAAGATACTACATTTACATTGAAAGGATGAACGACGTTTGCCCTGAGTTGTCAGATAAAACAGACTGTACCCTTAATACACAAGACTTTCAATTCAAAATAAAATAAAAAAAATGAAAATAATAAAAAAAAAAAATAATAATAATAATAATAATAATAATAATAATAATAATAAATTTAGCCATCGTGTTTACCAGGCTTTGGATTATTAAGAAAAACAGAATGACATTAGAATTACTTAGTGTATCATAACGAGATTTAGGCCCTGCATGTCCACACAACAGACATTTGCTAAAATTGATTTTTGCCTGGAGAAAGTGGAAAATGGTGAAAAATAATTGTAGATATGATGTTCAGCTTTCTTTGATGACATTGAAATTAGTTTTAAAGTAGAGTATTTTAATAACATGAATTGAACAAGACACTGCAGGCATCTTCAATGCAGTTTTGCCTTTTGGCAACAAACAAACTCTGTGGAAATGCTAGCAATTACTGTTTGTAGACAGGGGAAAGGGGTCATTTCATGTCAATTCACCCAAATTCTGGAAAATTCCCCGCTTGACCATCTCAGAATTTCCTGAAAAAATTCTACTAAAAAGATACCATTTTTAATTGTTAGAATCCAAAATATTAGGTTCATAACCTCAATAGTTTTTTAATAAGAAATATTTCATGTGGAATGCTTTTTTGGCATTTTTTGGCATCATAATCTAAAGGCCGTTTTTAAACAGCAACATCTGGAAAACTATCTCACCTATAGCCTTCAAATTTTCTACTGTCAATATGTGGTAGTTATAGCCTCCAGACATGGAAAATCAGGATTGTAGCTCAAGCATATCATAGGATGCAGGCGCTCAAACTTCTACCAAAGTATGGCTTGGCAAAATGAAATGGTAACTTTGAAGAGTTGTCAAGGCCCCAGTTTTGGAGGTAGAAGACTTATATCTTACAGGAAGTATCTCTGGTAACAGGTCAAACACTCTACTAAACATGGTCGCTCTAAGATGAATGGATCCACAGGTATTACGCCTCAAATATGGGGAAAAACTCATTTGTGCCCAAATTCAGAGCCATATTCCAAAAAACTGAGTTAATGGATCAGGTCCATTTTTTTGTTTTTGAAAGATCAAATTATTGTTAAACTTATATAGAAAAATTGGGAGGGTGTTTTGCCCCATTTCGTCACAATGAATTTTCAAACATGGGCTATATGTGGGTCCGTGTACTTTTTCGTTCATTCATTATTCTATTTTGGAATGAAAGATGAAATTGAAAAAAGGGTGCAACTTCTTGTCTTGTTTAAAGCCATACACGCAGAAATGGCTGTATTTGGTTTTCTGCATGTGTTGTCTCATACCATAATAGTATTATAAGAAATGACAACATTTTGATCGTTTTTCAATGTGTGATAGCCTATTTGTTTATTCATTTATTGAAATTCATTTGACTGACCCTTCCGTTTACCCGGAAGGAAAGTTTGCAGCGTCGCACCAGAAAAGGTCTAAGTTAAAGTCTAAGTTAAGTTAGCTGGCGACCATACGAGGCATACGCAAAGACGCTCCAGACGTAGCCGGGGCCAAAGACATAATAGAAAAATAATAGTGTATTCTTTAGCTGGCAAGTTTATTAATGAGCTGAAGCGCGCGCACTTGCTCTTCATACCAGTGTTTTACGCACGTTTAATACACATTTCACTTTGATATATTTGGGGCATTATCGTTGGGAAGCCATGTGTCCATGTAGACTACACAGGTAAAGGCTGGAGATGAGCTGGGAAGCTGATGGAAGATGCTGATAATCAGAGCTGTCAAAATCCTTTCTCAATCACAGTTGGTCTACCCTTCCCGTCCTCTGTCCTACTCAATATTGTGGTGGCGCTTGCTTGCATGCACTTGCTTGTGGCGCTTGCTTGCTATAGCCTATGCAACCATCTCACGAGGTTGTGAGCATCACAAAATTTTATTCGCACACTCATCACAGATCAACCACATATTTTGAAGTGTAGCAACGTTCCGGAATAGTGTTGCAACAATGCTTGCAAAGTCTGTATTTGCCTCCAAATAAACCAAAAAACTTAACCACCTACTTCCAGAATTACTTCCAAGTCATCCGAATCTGGGTGCTTAACAAACCAAAGACGCAATTCAGATGTTTTTCCTTTATTGCCCTTCTCTTTTTTTCTAGGAGTCAGCGTTTCATTTTCAGTTCCTAAAAGATATCAAAACATGGCGCTTGTTTCCATTTCATAAGTGATATTCAAGCGTAAAACACCATAAACGAGTCCTTATTCATTTCTCGTGCGACTTCCAAAATAGAATAATGAATGAACGAAAAAGTACACGGACCTTCCAGAATTACTTCCAAGTCATCCGAATTCTGGAATCCGAACAAACCAAAGACGCAATTCAGATGGATGTTTTTCTTTATTGCTATTCTCTTTTTTTCTAGGATTCAGCGTTTCATTTTCAGTTCCTAAACGATATCAAAACATGGCGCTTGTTTCCATTTCATAAGTGATATTCAAGCGTAAAACACCATAAACGAGTCCTTATTCATTTCTCGTGCGACTTCCAAAATAGAATAATGAATGAACGAAAAAGTACACGGACCTATGTGGGTGGGTGATTGTTTTATCTTCTTGATTCCTAAGGGTGTGTCCACCCAATTTCAGGACCATATTCCAAGAAACTGAGTTAACGGATCAGGTCCAATTTTTTTGTTTTTGAAAGATAGGGCTCTAGAGTGCGACCAATTTGCGACTTAATGCGACTTAATTTTTCAGTAGTGCGACTAAAAAAAAACGAAGGTCGCACCGGTGCAACCAGCCTTTCGGGGAAAAATGCAACTCCAAAAGTCTATTTGGGCTCTGCCTGGGCGCCACATCATGGTCTAAATCAGAATTATAAAAAGGCGGAACCTTCATCTGGTTGGCCGTAGTCCAGTGTGTGTGTGCGTGTGTGTGCACTCGCGCATGTGAGTGCGTGTCTTACCTACCAGGTAGCCAGGTAGCTACTTAAGAGTCAGTTTCTGTAAGACTCATGCGGATTTCCATAGGGGCTGATACAAACCCTCTTCAGATCTCAATGAAAAAATTCTCATAGATACATATATGGGATAGATATTTAAAAATAACAATTTAAATGTTTTGGAGTCCCCAGACGTTTGCAGACTGTTTTAAAAGGAAGAGTGGATGCCACACAGTGGTAAATGTGGCCTTGTCCCAACTATTTTGGGATGTTGTAGATGCCGTGAGAGTGAAAAACAAACTTTGCTTTTTCCCCCTTAAAATGATACATTTCCTCCAGTTTCAACATTTGATATGTGATCGATGTTGTATTCTGAGTAAAAAATATTGAAATTTGAAACTTCCACGTCACTGCATTCTGTTTTGTTATAGGTCGCAATTTGTAAAGGTGTCCCCAACTATTTTGGAATTCGGTTGTAGGTATTTGCCTCCAAATAAACCATGTAATAAAAAACCTTCCAGAATTACTTCCAGGTCATACGGAATTCTGGGTGCTTAACAAACCAAAAACGCAATTCAGATGGACGTTTTCCTTTATTGCTCTTCTGTTTTTTTCTGGGATTCAGCATTTCATTTTTCAGTTCCTACAAAGATATCAAAACATGGCGCTTGGTTCCATTTCTACAAAGTGATATTCAAGCGTAAAAACACCATAAACGTAGTCCTTATTCATTCTTGTGCGACTTCCAAAATAGAATAATGAATGAACGAAAAAGTACACGGACCCTTCTGTCCCTCACCTTATACAAAAGTGAAATGCAAAAATGAAATAAAATAGGAATGGATGAATTAAAATATTTAATACAGTAATACAGATATAAATACAATAAATAAATAACTAAATATTATTCATCTATCCACAACATAATTAATATAATTTGGAAATACAATTGTGTGAAAATGCAAACTGAAGTCTTATAGTGTCTGATATAGAAGGTGTGTGTGTAACTGGGAAATGATTAATATTTAGACAAGGTGGTGATCTTGCACCTAAATGAGAAATCTGGCTTACATTTCATTTTGTATAGGGTGAGGGACAGAAGGGTCCGTGTACTTTTTCGTTCATTCATTATTCTATTTTGGAAGTCGCACAAGAATGAATAAGGACTCGTTTATGGTGTTTTACGCTTGAATATCACTTATGAAATGGAACCAAGCGCCATGTTTTGATATCTTTTAGGAACTGAAAATGAAATGCTGAATCCTAGAAAAAAACAGAAGAGCAATAAAGGAAAACGTCCATCTGAATTGCGTTTTTGGTTTGTTAAGCACCCAGAATTCCGATGACCTGGAAGTAATTCTGGAAGGTTTTTATTACATGGTTTATTTGGAGGCAAATACCTACAACCGAATTCCAAAATAGTTGGGACACTTTACAAATTGTGAATAAAAACAGAATGCAGTGACGTGGAAGTTTCAAATTTCAATATTTTACTCAGAATACAACATCGATCACATATCAAATGTTGAAACTGAGGAAATGTATCATTTTAAGGGGAAAATAAGTTTATTTTCAATTTCATGGCATCTACACATCCCAAAATAGTTGGGACAAGGCCACATTTACCACTGTGTGGCATCCACTCTTCCTTTTAAAACAGTCTGCAAACGTCTGGGGACTGTGGAGAGAAGTTGTGGAGAGAATGTTGTCCCATTCTTGTCTAATACAGTCTTCTAGATGCTCAACTGTCTTCTTTAGGTCTTCTTTGTCATGTATTCCTATGTATGATGCACCAAAAGCTTTCTATGGGTGAAAGATCTGGACTGCAGACTTGATGGTGCCTTTCCAGATGCGTAAGCTGGCCATGCCACACACACTCATGCATCTCCATACCATCAGAGATGCAGCCTTCTGAAATGAGCGCTAACAATAAGCAATAACAACTTGGGTTGTCCTTGTCCGGATGGTATGGCATCCCAGTTTTCTGAAAAGAACTTTGAATTTTGATTCGTCTGACCACAGAACAGTTTTCCACTTTGTCACAGTCCATTTTAAATGAGCGTTGGCCCAGAGAAAACGCCTGCGCTTCTGGATCATGTTTAGGAATGGCTTCTTTTTTGACCTATAGAGTTTTAGCTGGCTATGGCGAATGATACAGTGGATTGTGTTCACTGACAATGTTTTCTGGAAGTAGTCCTAAGGCCAGTTTGTGATATCCATTACATTAGCATTCCTGTATGTGATGCAGTGCCATCTAAGGACTCAATGATCATGGGCATCCAGTATGGTTTTCCGGCCTTGACCCTCATGCACAGAGATTGTTCCAGATTCTCTGAATCTTTCGATGATGATATGCACTGTAGATGATTATATCTTCAAACTCTTTGCAATTTTTGTCTGAGAAACTCCTTTGTGATCTCGGACCACTACTTCTTGCTGCACCATTTGGGGAACTGGTGATCCTCTTGACCCATCTTGACTTCTGAGAGTCAATGCCACTCTCGGAGGCTCTTTTCATACCAAATCATGTTGCCAATTGACCAAATAAGTTGCAATTGGGTCCTCAAGCTGTCCCTCATATGAAAATTTTACTTTTCTGGTCCTTCTTATTGCTACCTCGTCCCAACTATTTTGGGATGTGTAGCTCTCATAAAATCCAAAATGAGCCAATATTCGGCATAACATTTCAAAAAAGTCTCACTTTCAACATTTGCCATGTTATCTATATTCTATTGTGAACAATATATAGGTTTATGAAATTTGTAAATGATTGGATTCGATTTTTATGAACAATTTATAAAGTGTCCCAACTTTTTTGGAATTCGAGGTTGTACTTTGCAAGCATTATTGCAACACTATTCCGGAACGTTGCTACTTCAAAAGATGTGGTTGATCTGTGATGAGTGTGCAAATAATATTTAGTGACGCTCACAACCTCGTGAGATGGTTGTGTATATCCATAAGCGCCACAAGCAAGTGCATGCAAGCAAGCGCCACCACAATATTGAGTAGGGACTGAGGACGGGAAGGGTAGACTAACTGTGATTGAGAAAGGATTTTGACAGCTCTGATTATCAGCATCTTCCATCAGCTTCCCAGCTCATCTCCAGCCTTTACCTGTGTAGTCTACATGGACACATCCCAACGATAATGCCCCAAATATATCAGAGAGAAATGTGTATTAAACGTGCGTAAAACAGTGGTATGAAGAGCAAGAGCGCGCGCTTCAGCTCATTAATAAACTTGCCAGCTAAAGAATACACTCTAATATTTTTCTGTTAAGTATCTGGCTCCGGCTACGTCTGGAGCGTCTTTGCGTATGCCTCGTATGGTCGCTATCTAGACCTTTTCTGGTGCGACCACTGGCTGTAAACTTTCCTTCCGGGTAAACGGAAGGGTCAGTCAAATGAATTTCAATAAATGAATAAACAAATAGGCTATCACACATTGAAAACGACAAAATGTTGTCATTTCTTATAATACTATTATGGTATGAGACAACACATTCAGAAAACCAAATACAGACATTCCTGCGCGCATGGCTTTAAACAAGACAAGAAGTTGCACCCTTTTTTTCAATTTCATCTTTCATTCCAAAATAGAATAATGAATGAACGAAAAAGTACACAGAC
>JAODXP020001896.1:22500-26370 GCA_027497455.2 Sardinella longiceps | reverse complement strand
CTGACCTATTTTCTGGATCTGCAGGTGTTTGTCCACTTCACTGAAAGTGGGACTGGTCCCGAGACTCCTCATGACGGTCAGCAGGTCTTTGGCCTTAATCTTCCCTGGTGCTGCTTGTCATATAGGGAGAAACACTCCTTCATCTCTACAATATGGGCATAATAATGGGCATAGGGTTAGGGTGCCCTGGTGGGCATAATAATGGGCATAGGGTTAGGGTGCCCTGGTGCTGCTTGCCATACAGGGAGAAACACTCCTTCATCTCTACAATATGGGCATAATATTGGGCATAATAATGGGCATAGGGTTAGGGTTAGGGTACCCTGGTGGGCATAATAATGGGCATAGGGTTAGGGTACCCTGGTGGGCATAATAATGGGCATAGTGTTAGGGTACCCTGGTGGGCATTGCCAGGCAGCAGGTAAGTCTTGACCAAGGGGATGGCCAAAGACAGGCTAGGTCTTGGGCAGACCTGACTGAAAAGCGTTCTGCCTAAACTATTTTTATTGAACAATTTCAATCACTGAAACAGACATGAATACATCTTTATAATTAAAATTCAACTGAAAACACTTATTGTCTAAGTGCTTGAAGAGTTTTAAAAATGTGTGATAATGCCCCCTATTTGTAAAATCCCTTTTCATCTGGCTTTTACACAGCGCCCCTCCACATTGTCCACAGTGAACTTTGATAAACACTCTGGCCTACTAGGCCTAGCTGGTTTATATGTGAACTGCAGGCCATTCATAAGTAATTTGCCTGGGCTATGTGCCAACAGTGACAGCAGTGCCAAAAATCGTTCTTCCCTAGACTGATGCCATTTTCCTGCCAGAACGGAGAGAAACAATTCGCTGTTGTTCAGTTTTCAGTTTCCCATGAAAAAATGATTGTCTTGTCACAGGGCAAGGCACAAAGACCCAATTTGGTGATTCGATGAAATCAAGAGACGTTTCAAACGGAGGAAAAAATACAATTGTGTGTGTCAAACCTACAGTTTCAGAGCAATTTTGTTCTGCAGTAAAGAGACACGACGAATCCACTAAACACTTGACTACAAGAGCGTAGGCTATAACCTAATATAGTTTATATAGTAGCCTAGGCGAAAAAAACACCTGTCCTTGAGTTTATTGACTTCAGTGACACCGACGTTTTTTAGTAAAGGCTAAGGATGCGGCTTTATTTCCACTGGTTGCGCATATCGTTACATGTAGCCAAATCCAAAATATAGCCTTAAACGCGTTTAGTCATCTGAATGATCTTACCGTTTATCTGGTCGTGTGACAAGAACTTTGCCTGTGTGAATAAAGACAAAAAAAATAAGTAATGACAAAACCGCCCGCTACAGACCTGGTTAAAAGATCAAAGAAGCGCAAGTTTGCTTACCATGATGTTACGAATGATGCGGTTGCTCCGTCTGTGTGATAGAGAAGTTGCCTGGACTACATGATCTGAAGTCGGAGTTCAGTAACTGATATGGGATACGGATAGGCTACACTTGGGATCACGTATCAACGGGCGTAGATTCTGGAGCTTAAAAATGCCTGTCAAAGCTCAAATGAACAGCAGTACTGTAGATCGGATTAGTAGGCTATCCTATGTTTTGTCGTCGCATTTCTGCTGAATTTCAAGGGAAAATAATTCACTTAATTTTACTGATATTCCAAAAAAATATATGTTTTTTAAATATCCTAAATGCAACAGGATGCATTTTAGGCCTAGCCTACGTGCAAATGCAAAGTTTAATAAAACAAATAAAACTGTTTTATTAAATAAAACAGTCTGCAGATATTAAAGGCAATATCTGGTCTAATTTTAAGTCATTAAAAAGATTACCAAACAACTTCATCTTTTAAGAATTTATTCCTTGTGTGTGTCCGCCATAATGTCTAACCTGACTCCACCAGATGGATTTGCTCCGCATATCCATCTAGGAACAATCCGTTAGAGTAGTTTTGGGAAGGGACAAAAATACTGGATTATTCACTAGGAGGCAATGCTGATGAAGTAATCTGGATTATTCACTAGAAGACCATGCTGCTGAATGTAATCTGGTTTTAATCTGGTTTATTCACTAGGAGGCAATGCTGATGAAATAATCTGGGCCGTATTCAAAAGCGCTGTAACGGTGCATTACTTAAAATGTAACATAAACGATGTGGGACTGAACATGCTGTTGTCACATCAGTGCAGCAACAATGGAAGCCTGGAGGGCCATTCTGCTCATGGTGGTGTCGAGGAAATAGCTGAACTGGACAACAACCTAAGTAGTTTAAATGCATCATTGTTAGGAATACTACAAAATGATAATATTACCACTGCTTTTGCCGTCACCAGAGGACATTCCAACGCAGCATGACTTTGTGTTAGATTTAGCACAGCGCTTTAAATCTCAGAGCTTCCAATACACCTACATGCTGATTGGTGAACACTCTCTGACACACCCATCAAATGAGAATGAAGTACCTCTGAAGCATGTTGCGCACCGGTGTGGAGCGATACGAGCCAACTCATCATTTAATTAGACTAACGTTACACACCGGTGCAAAACATTATGCCGTTGAATGGACCCCTGTATTATCCTCTCGGAGGCAATGCTGGTGAAGTAATCTGGTTTTTAATCTGGTTTATTCACTACAATGCTGATGGAGTAATCTGGATTATTCACTAGAGGCAATGCTGATGGAGTAATCTGGTTTAATCTGGATTATTCACTAGGAGGCAATGCTGATGGAAGTAATCTGGATTATTCACTAGGAGGCATTGCTGATGGAGTAATCTGGTTATTCACTAGGAGGCAATGCTGATGGAGTAATCTGGTTTATTAAGAAAAGAAACAGCTGTGTGAGACCGGCACAGCACAGCTGGCTCAGAAGGAGGATTGGTGTGTGACGACCACAGGAACATGTCAACACACCAATCTCAAAACTGATGGAGTTTGGTGTTGTCATGACAAACTGATATAACAAAATTGAGTCCTTTGGTTGTAAAACATTTACATTAAAAACTCTGTCATTCATAGCAATCATAGCATATTAATAAGAATGTCCCCTCTGGCAATCATAGCATATTAATAATAAGAATGTCCCCTCTGGCAATCATAGCACTAGTATTCATAAGAGGGTCACCGGGGAGAAGAAGACAGATGAGAGGTCACACCGACCCAAAAGGTTAAAATAAATCTTTGCACCTGGAACCCCTCCTCAAACTTTTCACATTTATACTGTAGAATCTCTTAAACATTCACCACACAATCTCTAATAATGCAAGAAGGTGCAGAGGAAACTTCAACATTCAAAACAATTCTGAACACATATTTAGTCACACACACACACACACACACACACACACACACAGCTCTCACACCTCAGCTGTATGAATTCTGCTGACTCTACATAAGTGCTGCAGGAGCAGCACCCACACTGAGAGGAGAGGAGGGGAGGAGAGGAGGGGAAGAGAGGAGGGGAGGGGAGGAGAGGAGGGGAGGGGAAGAGAGGAGAGAGAGAGGAGAGGAAGAGAGGAGGAGAGAGGAGGAGGAAGGAGGGGAGGGAGAGGGGAGAGTGACAGGAGGAGAGGAGGGGAGGGGAAGAGAGGAGGGGAGGGGAAGAGAGGAGGAGAAGAGAGGAAAGGAAGAGAGGAGAGGAAGGGAGAGGAGAGGAAGAGGGGGGGGGAGTGACAGGAGGAGAGGAGGGGAGTTGATGAGAGCTGATGGGTGGTACGATCTGAGGAGGGGGCAGATGATCAGCTGCACTTCAGCACAAAAACACTGCATTTGGACTCCATGGCACCACACCCATGGCAACCACTCTCCATGGCAACCACGCACCATGGCTACTTTTGTTGTTTTTAATGTCCAATAATTGATTCTGTGAT
>JAODXP020001896.1:17500-20000 GCA_027497455.2 Sardinella longiceps | reverse complement strand
TGGGAGAAGACCTGAGCGAATCTCAGCAGGTCCTTGTGTGTGTTGCGGTTGCTTCTCTGTCGCAGGTGCAGCGTGTGTGTGTGTGTGTGTGTGTGTGTGTGTGTGTATACACACCATCTGGGAGAAGACCTGAGCGAATCTCAGCAGGTCCTTGTGCGTGTTGCGGTTGCTTCTCTGTCGCAGGTGTAGCGCGTGCAGCCACAGTTTAATGCAGCGCTGGAACTCCATGTTGTCTGCGTACACGGCGCCGCGGTAGATGATTGGGTGCGACACGTCGATGTTCTCCGATCCCAGCACGCGCTCGCGCACCTTCAGACCCTCCATGTGCAAAGCATCATGGTCCAGCCGCATGGCCTCCAGCTCGGCTAGAGTCTGGCATTCGCCGCGCCCGCCGTAAGCGGCCACCGGGGGGAGCTGCGGTTTGGCGAGGGGTCGCAGCGGGTCCCGCGTGCGCTCCAGCATGGCCAGGTACAGGTAGTGGTAGGTCTTGAGGATGTCGTAGTACTCGCGGTCGTTGGCGAAGGACGCCCCGAGCAGCTCCAGGGCCTCGATGCGGCTGTGAGCGTCGCAGTCCGTGTGCTGTAGCAGCAGCTCCACCACGTCCGCCTTGCAGCTCTCGGCGGCGACCTTCAGCGGCGTCATGCCGTGTCCGTTCAGCACCATGGAGGCGTGCTGCTGCACCAGCGCCCGCACGATGTCCAGATGCCCCGCCTCCGCGGCAAAGTGAAGAGCAGTGGCGCCGCAGTGGGCCTTGGCATTGGGATTCGCTCCGCGTTCCAGCAGGAAGTCCACCACGTCCGAGTGGCCCTTGTAGGCGGCGATCATGAGGCAGGTGTTGTCGTACTTGTTGGCGATGCTGATGTCAGCGCGGTGCTCCACCAGGTAGCGCACGATGTCCAGGCGGCCGTCGAAGCAGGCCGCCCGTAGAGGCGTGGAGTTGGTGACCGTGGTGTGGTTGACATTGGCATTGTGGGATACCAGCAGCTGCACCACCTCAAAGTGACCCGCCCCCGCTGCACACCATAGGGCCGTGGCCCCGTCAATCACGTACCTGACCAATACATAGTGCATGTCATACATACAGCAGTGACACAATATACCAGTAATATTATATTTGCATTAACACATTACAGACTATTCCACACAAAATACTGCATTTGGAGCCATAATGCAGACAAGTGCTCCTAACCACCACCGTAGAAAAAAAAATCAGGTACTAACCATCAAATCGCACAGTGCCTGTGTGTGTGTGTATAAAAAAGATAAGGTACTGACCCATCGAATCGTACAGTGCCCATGTGTGTGTGTGTGTGTGTGTGTGTGTGTGTGTGTGTGTGTGTGTGTAAAAAAAGATCAGGTACTGACCCATCAAATCGCACAGTGCCCGTGTGTGTGTGTGTGTGTGTGTGTGTGTGTGTGTGTGTGTGTGTGTGTGTAAAAAAAATCAGGTCCTGACCCATCGAATCGTACAGTGCCCTTGTGTGTGTGTGTGTGTAAAAAAGATCAGGTACCGACCCATCGAATTGTACAGTGCCTGTGTGTGTGTGTGTGTGTGTGTGTGTGTGTGTGTGTGTGTGTAAAAAAAGATCAGGTACCGACCCATCGAATCGTACAGTGCCCGTGTGTGTGTGTGTGTGTGTGTGTGTGTGTGTGTGTGTATAAAAAAGATCAGGTGCTGACCCATCGAATCGTACAGTGCCCGTGTGTGTGTGTGTGTGTGTATAAAAAAGATCAGGTACTGACCCATCGAATCGTACAGTGCCCGTGTGTGTGTGTGTGTGTGTGTATATAAAAAAGATCAGGTACTGACCCATCGAATCGTACAGTGCCCGTGTGTGTGTGTGTGTGTGTGTGTGTGTGTATATGTATGTGTGTGTGTGTGTGTGTATATAAAAAAGATCAGGTACTGACCCATCGAATCGTACAGTGCCCGTCTGTTCGGTGTCCACTCTGTAGTGGTCCAGAAGGAAACGCACAACTTTCTCGTGGCCATTTCGAGCGGCGATTATGAGTGGAGTTGATCGCTGGCCGGCGAGATGTGTGACGTAGCTCAGTAAATATCTGGTTTCGGACTCGGAATGGTTCAACAGCAGGGCTGCTACTGTCAAGACTCTGCCCTCGCTAGCCGCTTTGTAAACATACCCGGCCAAAGACTCCATTCAGCCCGGTGGCACTTCCTTCGCTTCCACAAGTATCGCCCACGGATTGCACCGCAAAGCAGCTCGCCTCCCATTAAAATGTACAATCAAGGTGAATAACGCAGTTAACGGGAAATCACTGGTCCACTGATTTTCTTTTGAAGGGGGGCAACATCTTTGCAGGTTAAAAAACGTTCAAACGAAGCAAATCGTTATCGTCAGTGCCAGTTAGCTTGTCCAACCTGTTTGGCTAACTTAGGTGGCCACCAAGAGACGGCGTAACATTGTAGCTAACTTGCACCTCTAACAGTTCCAAAAAAATCTCGTGATTGAGAGGGAAAATAATTCTAACGTTACCGTTC
>JAODXP020001896.1:5000-12500 GCA_027497455.2 Sardinella longiceps | reverse complement strand
GGGATCTATGGTGTTCAGTCTGGGACAGCCATAAAGACTCCTAGTTGTTTCAATGGGATCTATGGTGTTCAGTCTGGGACAGCCATAAAGACTCCTATTTGTTTCAATGGGATCTATGGACGGAGGTGTTCAGTCTGAGACAGCCATAAAGACTCCTATTTGTTTCAATGGGATCTATGGTGTTCAGTCTGGGACAGCCATAAAGACTCCTATTTGTTTCAATGGGATCTATGGTGTTCAGTCTGGGACAGCCATAAAGACTCCTATTTGTTTCAATGGGATCTATGGTGTTCAGTCTGGGACAGCCATAAAGACTCCTATTTGTTTCAATGGGATCTATGGACGGAGGTGTTCAGTCTGGGACAGCCATAAAGACTCCTATTTGTTTCAATGGGATCTATGGTGTTCAGTCTGGGACAGCCATAAAGACTCCTATTTGTTTCAATGGGATCTATGGTGTTCAGTCTGGGACAGCCGTAAAGACTCCTATTTGTTTCAATGGGATCTATGGTGTTCAGTCTGGGACAGCCATAAAGACTCCTATTTGTTTCAATGGGATCTATGGTGTTCAGTCTGGGACAGCCATAAAGACTCCTATTTGTTTCAATGGGATCTATGGTGTTCAGTCTGGGACAGCCATAAAGACTCCTATTTGTTTCAATGGGATCTATGGTGTTCAGTCTGGGACAGCCATAAAGACTCCTATTTGTTTCAATGGGATCTATGGTGTTCAGTCTGGGACAGCCATAAAGACTCCTATTTGTTTCAATGGGATCTATGGTGTTCAGTCTGAGACAGCCATAAAGACTCCTATTTGTTTCAATGGGATCTATGGTGTTCAGTCTGGGACAGCCATAAAGACTCCTATTTGTTTCAATGGGATCTATGGTGTTCAGTCTGAGACAGCCATAAAGACTCCTAGTTGTTTCAATGGGATCTATGGTGTTCAGTCTGAGACAGCCATAAAGACTCCTGTTTGTTTCAATGGGATCTATGGACGGAGGTGTTCAGTCTGGGACAGCCATAAAGACTCCTATTTGTTTCAATGGGATCTATGGTGTTCAGTCTGGGACAGCCGTAAAGACTCCTGTTTGTTTCAATGGGATCTATGGTGTTCAGTCTGGGACAGCCATAAAGACTCCTATTTGTTTCAATGGGATCTATGGTGTTCAGTCTGGGACAGCCATAAAGACTCCTATTTGTTTCAATGGGATCTATGGTGTTCAGTCTGAGACAGCCATAAAGACTCCTATTTGTTTCAATGGGATCTATGGTGTTCAGTCTGAGACAGCCATAAAGACTCCTGTTTGTTTCAATGGGATCTATGGACGGAGGTGTTCAGTCTGGGACAGCCATAAAGACTCCTATTTGTTTCAATGGGATCTATGGTGTTCAGTCTGGGACAGCCGTAAAGACTCCTGTTTGTTTCAATGGGATCTATGGTGTTCAGTCTGGGACAGCCATAAAGACTCCTATTTGTTTCAATGGGATCTATGGTGTTCAGTCTGGGACAGCCATAAAGACTCCTATTTGTTTCAATGGGATCTATGGTGTTCAGTCTGAGACAGCCATAAAGACTCCTAGTTGTTTCAATGGGATCTATGGTGTTCAGTCTGAGACAGCCATAAAGATTCCTGTTTGTTTCAATGGGATCTATGGTGTTCAGTCTGGGACAGCCATAAAGACTCCTATTTGTTTCAATGGGATCTATGGTGTTCAGTCTGAAACAGCCATAAACACTCCTAGTTGTTTCAATGGGATCTATGGTGTTCAGTCTGGGACAGCCATAAAGACTCCTAGTTGTTTCAATGGGATCTATGGTGTTCAGTCTGGGACAGCCATAAAGACTCCTAGTTGTTTCAATGGGATCTATGGTGTTCAGTCTGGGACAGCCATAAAGACTCCTATTTGTTTCAATGGGATCTATGGTGTTCAGTCTGAGACAGCCATAAAGACTCCTATT
Source organism: Sardinella longiceps (assembly GCA_027497455.2). Classification (NCBI taxonomy): domain Eukaryota; kingdom Metazoa; phylum Chordata; class Actinopteri; order Clupeiformes; family Clupeidae; genus Sardinella; species Sardinella longiceps. The sequence continues at coordinate 10,537 of JAODXP020001896.1, read as the reverse complement.
TGTTTCAATGGGATCTATGGTGTTCAGTCTGGGACAGCCATAAAGACTCCTAGTTGTTTCAATGGGATCTATGGTGTTCAGTCTGGGACAGCCATAAAGACTCCTATTTGTTTCAATGGGATCTATGGACGGAGGTGTTCAGTCTGAGACAGCCATAAAGACTCCTATTTGTTTCAATGGGATCTATGGTGTTCAGTCTGGGACAGCCATAAAGACTCCTATTTGTTTCAATGGGATCTATGGTGTTCAGTCTGGGACAGCCATAAAGACTCCTATTTGTTTCAATGGGATCTATGGTGTTCAGTCTGGGACAGCCATAAAGACTCCTATTTGTTTCAATGGGATCTATGGACGGAGGTGTTCAGTCTGGGACAGCCATAAAGACTCCTATTTGTTTCAATGGGATCTATGGTGTTCAGTCTGGGACAGCCATAAAGACTCCTATTTGTTTCAATGGGATCTATGGTGTTCAGTCTGGGACAGCCATAAAGACTCCTATTTGTTTCACTGGGATCTATGGTGTTCAGTCTGGGACAGCCATAAAGACTCCTATTTGTTTCAATGGGATCTATGGTGTTCAGTCTGGGACAGCCATAAAGATTCCTGTTTGTTTCAATGGGATCTATGGTGTTCAGTCTGGGACAGCCATAAAGATTCCTGTTTGTTTCAATGGGATCTATGGTGTTCAGTCTGGGACAGCCATAAAGACTCCTATTTGTTTCAATGGGATCTATGGACAGAGGTGTTCAGTCTGAGACAGCCATAAAGACTCCTATTTGTTTCAATGGGATCTATGGTGTTCAGTCTGGGACAGCCATAAAGACTCCTATTTGTTTCAATGGGATCTATGGTGTTCAGTCTGGGACAGCCATAAAGACTCCTATTTGTTTCAATGGGATCTATGGTGTTCAGTCTGGGACAGCCATAAAGACTCCTATTTGTTTCAATGGGATCTATGGTGTTCAGTCTGGGACAGCCATAAAGACTCCTATTTGTTTCAATGGGATCTATGGTGTTCAGTCTGGGACAGCCATAAAGATTCCTGTTTGTTTCAATGGGATCTATGGTGTTCAGTCTGGGACAGCCATAAAGATTCCTGTTTGTTTCAATGGGATCTATGGTGTTCAGTCTGGGACAGCCATAAAGATTCCTGTTTGTTTCAATGGGATCTATGGTGTTCAGTCTGAGACAGCCATAAAGACTCCTATTTGTTTCAATGGGATCTATGGACGGAGTGTGTTCAGTCTGAGACAGCCATAAAGACTCCTATTTGTTTCAATGGGATCTATGGTGTTCAGTCTGGGACAGCCATAAAGACTCCTATTTGTTTCAATGGGATCTATGGTGTTCAGTCTGGGACAGCCATAAAGACTCCTATTTGTTTCAATGGGATCTATGGTGTTCAGTCTGGGACAGCCATAAAGACTCCTATTTGTTTCAATGGGATCTATGGACGGAGGTGTTCAGTCTGGGACAGCCATAAAGACTCCTATTTGTTTCAATGGGATCTATGGTGTTCAGTCTCAAACAGCCATAAAGACTCCTGTTTGTTTCAATGGGATCTATGGACGGAGGTGTTCAGTCTGGGACAGCCATAAAGACTCCTATTTGTTTCAATGGGATCTATGGTGTTCAGTCTCAAACAGCCATAAAGACTCCTATTTGTTTCAATGGGATCTATGGTGTTCAGTCTGGGACAGCCATAAAGACTCCTATTTGTTTCAATGGGATCTATGGTGTTCAGTCTGGGACAGCCATAAAGACTCCTATTTGTTTCAATGGGATCTATGGTGTTCAGTCTGGGACAGCCATAAAGACTTCTATTTGTTTCAATGGGATCTATGGTGTTCAGTCTGGGACAGCCATAAAGACTCCTATTTGTTTCAATGGGATCTATGGACGGAGGTGTTCAGTCTGGGACAGCCATAAAGACTCCTATTTGTTTCAATGGGATCTATGGTGTTCAGTCTGGGACAGCCATAAAGACTCCTGTTTGTTTCAATGGGATCTATGGTGTTCAGTCTGGGACAGCCATAAAGACTCCTATTTGTTTCAATGGGATCTATGGACGGAGGTGTTCAGTCTGGGACAGCCATAAAGACTCCTGTTTGTTTCAATGGGATCTATGGTGTTCAGTCTGGGACAGCCATAAAGACTCCTATTTGTTTCAATGGGATCTATGGTGTTCAGTCTGGGACAGCCATAAAGACTCCTATTTGTTTCAATGGGATCTATGGTGTTCAGTCTGGGACAGCCATAAAGACTCCTATTTGTTTCAATGGGATCTATGGACGGAGGTGTTCACATGGGACAGCCATAAAGACTCCTATTTGTTTCAATGGGATCTATGGACGGAGGTGTTCACATGGGACAGCCATAAAGACTCCTATTTGTTTCAATGGGATCTATGGACGGAGGTGTTCAGTCTGGGACAGCCATAAAGACTCCTATTTGTTTCAATGGGATCTATGGTGTTCAGTCTGGGACAGCCATAAAGACTCCTATTTGTTTCAATGGGATCTATGGACGGAGGTGTTCAGTCTGGGACAGCCATAAAGACTCCTATTTGTTTCAATGGGATCTATGGTGTTCAGTCTGGGACAGCCATAAAGACTCCTATTTGTTTCAATGGGATCTATGGACGGAGGTGTTCAGTCTGGGACAGCCATAAAGACTCCTATTTGTTTCAATGGGATCTATGGTGTTCAGTCTGGGACAGCCATAAAGACTCCTATTTGTTTCAATGGGATCTATGGTGTTCAGTCTGGGACAGCCATAAAGACTCCTATTTGTTTCAATGGGATCTATGGACGGAGGTGTTCAGTCTGGGACAGCCATAAAGACTCCTATTTGTTTCAATGGGATCTATGGTGTTCAGTCTGGGACAGCCATAAAGATTCCTGTTTGTTTCAATGGGATCTATGGACGGAGGTGTTCAGTCTGGGACAGCCATAAAGATTCCTGTTTGTTTCAATGGGATCTATGGACGGAGGTGTTCAGTCTCAAACAGCCGTCAGCCTTGTATTTGAGAACAGATTCCTGCCATTTGCTGTGTCATTTGCAGCTACTCTGTTGTCATGCAAATTATCATCAAATAACAACTCATGATGGTTCGCTTAACAATATAAGTTTACAATCCTTCTCATCCAAAAATAGGCATGCAGTGTGTGTGTGTGTGTGTGTGTGTGTGTGTGTGTGTGTGTGTGTGTTGCCTTGCAGTAAGATCTTGGCAGGTCTTGGGTCCCAAAGTGACACATAGACATGCAGTGTGTGTGTGTGTGTGTGTGTGTGTGTGTGTGTAAGTGTGTTACATTGCAGTAAGATCTTGGCTGGTCGTGGGTCCCAGAGTGACACATAGGCATGCAGTGCTTCCTGTCAACTTCACATTCTTACAGTCTTCCTCACTAAACAGTGCATTTTGCTAAATATTATATATATATTATATATATTATAATATATAATATTCATCTTTTAGCACAACTCTGCAATTGGTGTGCATCTGAGATAGATAATTCATACAAGTTATGTGAAACCACAGACAAATATGTTTCTGAAGCCTAGCAAACCTTCAGCTGCGCTGCTAACACAGACACTGAGTGCCCCAGACGTCTCCAGGGCCAGACTCCTCTAGGTTAGGGGTTAGGGTTAGACTCCTCTGGGTTAGGGGTTAGGGTTAGACTCCTCTGGGTTAGGGTTAGACTCCTCTGGGTTAGGGGTTAGGGTTAGACTCCTCTGGGTTAGGGGTTAGGTTTAGACTCCTCTGGGTTAGGGTTAGACTCCTCTGGGTTAGGGGTTAGACTCCTCTGGGTTAGGGTTAGACTCCTCTGGGTTAGGGGTTAGGGTTAGACTCCTCTGGGTTAGGGGTTAGGGCCAGACTCCTCTGGGTTAGGGGTTAGGGCCAGACTCCTCTGGGTTAGGGGTTAGACTCCTCTGGGTTAGGGGTTAGGGTTAGACTCCTCTAGGTTAGGGTTAGACTCCTCTGGGTTAGGGGTTAGGGGTTAGACTCCTCTGGGTTAGGGGTTAGGGTTAGACTCCTCTGGGTTAGGGGTTAGGTTTAGACTCCTCTAGGTTAGGGTTAGACTCCTCTGGGTTAGGGGTTAGGGGTTAGACTCCTCTGGGTTAGGGGTTAGGGTTAGACTCCTCTGGGTTAGGGGTTAGGGTTAGACTCCTCTGGGTTAGGGGTTAGGGGTTAGACTCCTCTAGGTTAGGGGTAGACTCCTCTAGGTTAGGGGTTAGGGTTAGACTCCTCTAGGTTAGGGTTAGACTCCTCTGGGTTAGGGGTTAGGGTTAGACTCCTCTGGGTTAGGGGTTAGGGTTAGACTCCTCTGGGTTAGGGGTTAGACTCCTCTGGGTGGGCACTCTGAGCAAGTCTACTCTTTAGGACTGGCGCTAGGAGGTATTGGGGGGGGGTGTGTGTGTGCACAGGTGCTAGGACTGAAGCACAGGTAAGGGGGGGGTGTCCACAGGTGCTAGGAGTGAAGTACAGGTAAGGGGGGGGGGTGTCCACAGGTGCTAGGAGTGAAGTACAGGTATGGGGGGGTGTCCACAGGTGCTAGGAGTGAAGTACAGGTACAGGGGGGGGTGGGGGGGGGTGTCCACAGGTGCTAGGAGCTGAGTACAGGTACGGACTACAGGTAGGGGTACAGGGGGATGTCCACGCGTCTGGGTGGAATGTTCACGCGTCTCAAGGCAATCCCAGGTTCCAGGCGGAGAGATGGCAAGAAGTGGGCGTGGTTAGTGGAATTCCATAGGTGCGGATTGGCTAGGAGCCTGAGTGGGCGGGATTAGTGGAATTCAATAGGTGCTGATTGGCTATGTGCTGAGCAGAGGCCACACCCACACCTGCAGTGTTCCATCGATACACCTGAGTCTTAGAGGCGGCGTGCGGTTGCTAGGGTTACCGCTGCTCTGCTGTTTTCTCATTGGTCAACTGGCTTTCATCCTCTTCCTTATTGCGCTTCTGTCTTCGGAAGAAACCCAGCTGCAGAGACAAGAACATGTGACATCAGAGAGGTCATGACCTCATCAGTTAGTATGTGACATCAGAGAGGTCATGACCTCATCAGTTAGTATGTGACATCCGAAAGGTCATTCAAGTGTGAAAGTGAGAACACAGCTGTAGTCTGACTCTGACAGGTATGTGGATGACATCACTGATAGGTATGGATGACATCACTGACAGGTATGAATGACATCACTGACAGGTATGGATGACATCACTCACCCCCCACAGGGCCAGCACCAGCAGAGCCAATAGCAGCAGGCCTCCCAGCGTGCTCCCGATGATAATCCAGATTGGGATTCTGTAATCCTCCTCTTTCCTAATCTCCAGGATTATCTGAGGGAAGAGAATATTATGAGTGGCCACAGTGGCGTCTCAGCACCTCAGGGGGCGGTGTTGGGCAGGTGCTTCACTACAAGCAGCCAAGCTACTGTTTTCAAGCAGACAGCTCATTATCACACAAAACATCTCATATGGATTTGATCAATTTTACACCTCTCTCTACATACTAGTCTAGTAGCCAACTAGAACCACC